>BQNB010104768.1:0-19307 GCA_026074375.1 Tanacetum coccineum
CACATACTTGACTTTCACTCAAATGGTTACGGATTAGCTTCGGTTGCATGAACTGTTAATTACCTGGAGGGTAAGCGCGAGTGTTATAAAATAGATCTATTGGAGATTGACAACCCCCGTTTGGGTGATTAGCTCTCACTAGTTCGAGATCGAACTAACGAATGTTATACCATGTCCGATCACGACTGGATTGGTGTCTACAGGGCCAACAACTACTTACTCATGAACTTTTACCGTGCCTTGAATAAAGTGGCATACTTATAAGTCTACATCGCAGTTTCATGAACTTAGAGTAATCGTAATCGTGGTTTTATACACACATGAATATTTACGTTGCCTTGAATAAAGTGGCAATACATACTTGAACAATGGTGGTCCAACTATACTTAACTTTTTGTGACTATTTGGGATTTAAATGGTCATGCATACATTACAACTCTTTGGTTTCCAACATTCATACATACATTTTGGTAAACACACAAGGATTGGAATGGTCATACATACTTTACAAAACTTTGGTTCAACGTTTATACTTACAAAAACCTATGAACTCACCAACTTTATGTTGACACTTTTTAAGCATGTTTTTCTCAGGTGAATTAGATGCTTGGCTTATATGATGTGCATTGGAGTCTAAATAATTCAAGATTTCTTTTCAAATGACACAATTAAAGGTCGTTCTCTCATGACTTGAGCAATGGTATTATGAAGTAACGCTCCTGGAAACATATTCCGTTGCGATCCATTTTGGAGGTGTTACAGATTGGTAATCAGAGCCAAGGTTATAGAGAACTAGGTTGCATATTTGACCTAAACTATAACCGTTTTTCACAAACATTGCATACATCAAACATTTTTAAAGTACACAGACTTTCTATGGGATAGACGAACACTAGAACGTTGTCGAGGTATGGTGGGTTGCACCATAACCTCAGGACCATACATGATATACATGCAATATGATAACTATGTGAAGTTAGATGAACGTAAAAGTTCGAGTATTATCCATCGTCGAGTAAATTTATTAATTAGGTTGAGATGTGTAACAATTCATGACTAAATCTCAAGACAGTTCTTGTTTGATGAGTTGTGAAATTGAGTCATGACAAGTTGTTACACAACTCGAGGTGCTTGATAAATTCCTTCGAGGATGGTTAAGACTCATGAGATAGGAGTAAATCCTTAGAGGCATTATGTGAAATAATTATGTGTAATTATAGTGATAAAACCACTATATGAATACTTGTCTGATATGTGCAGACACACTACTTGCTTATTTGCTCATAATACGTGCTTACAGGACATATAGATATATATGGAAATATATATACTTACATTCCCTTACGTATATTTTACATTTAATTATATAAGGGTTATTTATATAAATACTGGAACATTTCTTTAGGCAAGGTAGTACTATAAGCTTGTAGGTCCTAAACATTATCAAACATTACTTTATCTTACACGATACCATCATTCATTTATGCCATAAGGCATTTTATTTTGTCATGACACGTATCCATTCATGCAATAAGTGCATATTCATCTTTACTATACACCATCTTACATCACGTTTATCATCCATACTGCACGCATCTTGCATTATTTCATATAAAGACGATTTATATAAACTCTTGTGTGTGCAGGTTATGGCTGCACCCACTATTCATGTCTCTGCTGAGGAGAATCTCGGGGACCCGATCGATATCAGGGTGGATATCATTCACCCAGAACCCGTCGCTGCAGTTGCTTTTCCTGCAGCGGCCGTTGTGAGGACATAAGCCTAACACGGGGAGGCTATACGAGGCATACATGAGCATTTATTAGGAGTGCACATACAGGAGGAGCTGACGGCTCTGAGGTTTAGGGTAGACATTACTGAGGCAGAGAATGCTTCATTGCGTGCTAGGATTAAGACTACGGAGGCAATCGAGAAGATTACTCGTAACTGTGAGAGGCAGGTTCGTAGGGAGATGGAGCAACAGTTGGCTTCAGTTCATGAGTTACAGTAACAGGACCAAGAGAACTTCAGGAAGCTCCAGGAGTTAGTCACCAGTCAGCTCGGACGTCATCCATAGACACCTTGTTTTAGGAATTATGTATTAGCTTGTATTAGAAGTTGTAGTATCAAGAAAACTATGTAGTACCTTAAAGGGAAAACAATGAAACCCACTATCTATCAAATCATCGTATTATGAAAATTTCACAAATTTTGCTTTAATTGCCTAATCATTTATGCAAGTCACTCTCACAGATATCATGAAATCATAACGTTATTTTTGACGAAAGTGAGCACCGCGTCGTTAACCCTCAAATATACATAGCCTGATCAACTATGTATAATTCAGGAAAGGACCATGTCATGCTGAGAGTAGTCACCCTAAAACTTGTCGTCAAGAAACAACTTTCTATTTATATCAAGTTTTGCATGTGTATTCGTAAAATGTATTTTCACGTGGAACCAAACTAATAATCATAATAACCAAGTAAACTTTTACGACACCTTACTATAAAGGCGACACCACCTTATACCAAGTCTTAAGCCGAAAAGTTAAAGACGCATCGTTAGTCATCTTAGGACAATCCGTCGGCAAGTTAACAGTCATCAAGAAATTAGGACCCGTACCAAAGTGGCTCTATGTAGCAAATTTACTTAGCACACATTAGGAGGATTTAGACGAGATTTACACCTCTTCATCAACATTATTTTGGAAGGCAACTCGAACTGAATTGCGGGACGCAATTCTTTTAACACGGGGAGACTGTAACAACTCATATTTTCACACCTTTTTACATCAATGAACATCCAATTATTTACTTTAAACTTTTACGCGTTCACTTTAAATTTCCAACGTTTAGCTAAATCGCGTAAACTAAAAATCAACATTCAACGTAAACGGGCATCAAACAAATTAAAGTTTACGTCAAGAAAGCAATATATTATTTTTACAAAAGTAATAATCAACTTTATACCTTTTATTTTTATTGATTACGTAAACCGTTTACGTTTCGTGATAAAATACGTTTAGGCATTCTCGGAACCACCAAAACTTTTCTACGCTTCAACAAATACCCATGTTTATATCCAATGCTCAAAGTTTTATAAAAGTTCACCCATATTTATTATGTTAGCCAATGTACACATAAAAGAACCACACTAGAAATTACACTTTACAATTTATACTTTTACAATTAACCTACACAACTTATAACTTCAAGTATTAATAGAATTTCATTTCAAAATATCAAAGATATTCCTAGCCCTTTCCCACCCCTCCCCCCTAAATTTTTGTGGCTTAGGTGCTCCCTAGGGGACAATGAGCACACAAACTAAGCCAAGACTTCTTTGTACAACCTAAGGCTCATTAAAACCTAACCATGACTAGTAACTTGACCACTTTCTTCCTCTTTTCACTCTCCTTGTTTTACTCATCTTGTTTTTCCAAGTCTTGGTCTTCTAATAGTCTTATTGACTAGCTTTGTATTATATATACATGCATAACTAGAAGAGAGAGACACACACTTCATTTCCTTAGTAGAAAACTTCATACTTACTCTTATTCTTTCTCTCCTAACCTACGGCTCAAAACAAACACCCTAAACAATCTATACAAATTTTATTTACCACTCATACAAGTATTCTCACATCATATCTAAGATATACTAAGAAGGTTTGAAGGGTTGGTTAAGCATTTACAAGGGTTAAGCAAAGGAATTACAAGATTAGGGTTTTGATTGAAATTAGGGGTTTCAAGTCTTGCAAGCTAGGGTTTGATTGCTAAACAAGGGTTTAGATCTTATTGTTCATCACCACACATCATATTAATGTTATCTAAAAGCCTTAATCTCTTTACATTCATAATTTTATGCATATATGATGTCTATGTAGTTAATCACCATCTAGAAAACTTATAAACTTGTAAAATTGATTTTTACACTTGGTTATGGTTTTGGTAAACTTTGTCATGTGATATATGGATGTTATGGATCATGTTATAAAGCAATTTTATGACATGATATGAGTGTTGGTTAAGTTTTATTAAAGTATATATAGTAAATGTATAATAGTTACTTATATAAGATTATGGACAAATAAGTATTTAGACACATGGATCTTGTGATTCTTGGACAATCTTTGGACAAATGATGAACTAGGGACCCTAAGTACATAAGACACATGGTATAAATGGTGGTAATGGATTGTCAAACATAGTGTTTAATACTAATAAGTTACACTAAAACATGTTTAAATCAATGTTTGTACATAAAATACAATAAGAGGATGTTTGAAAGTAGTAAAATTGTAAGTATTTATTTTAATATTTTGTTAAAATTCGTCATGGCTTGTGTTTCAATTAGTGTTTAATTTTTACTCTTTATAAGTGGGAGTTCGTTGGAGTGTACGTTTTTTTAATTGGGGCGCAGTGAGATTCGAGGGGTGTTAGTTTGTGGTGTTTTTACGGGGGTTGGGGGATATGCGGTGAGAGTGATTTGGTTGTGGGGTCGCTGAGAGGTCTGTGGGGGTGGTGGGGTTTTCTGGTTGGTTGGGTTGGGGGGGGTGGTTGTGAGGGGTTTGGTCGGGTGTTTGGTGGGTGTTGGTGTGGTGGGGTTGGGTTGGTAGTTTGGGGGGGTGTGGGGGTGGGGGGGGTGGGGGTGGGTTGGGTCGGGGTGGTGTGTGCTGTGGGGTTGGGGTTGGTTTATTATGGTGTATGGGTGGTCGGGTCGTATTTTAATGGTGGGTTAGGGGAGGGTATGGTTAGAGGTTTGGGGTTTTGGTGGGCGGTTTGGTGGTTTGTGCGTGTAGACTTGGTGTGTGGGGGGGCGTTTTAGTGGGAGGTCGGATGAGTTTTGTTGTGTTTGGTGTTATTTGTTTTTTTGGGTGGGAGTTTTTTTGGTGTGTAGGCCTAGTGTTGGTAGTGGGGGTATGGTGTTGTGGGTTGTATGTGTGGGGGTGGGGGGTAGGGAGTTGTAGTGGGGGTAATGTGGTGTATTTGGTTCGTGGGGGTTTGTATGTGGTGGGGGGTTGGTGGTTGGGATGGTGTTCGGTTGTTTTGCGCGTGGTGGGTGTATTGGGGTTGAATTGTGGGGTTTGTTTTTTGGGTGTAGGTTGTGGAGTGATTTTGTAAGGTGGGGGTGTTTTCTGGTTGGGTGGTGACGTTAGGCGTGTGAGTTGTTTGTGTCGGGATGAGCTTCGGTGGGATTTTTGGTTGGTTGGGTGGGGGGTTGAGCATTTTAGGGGGGCGTTGGTTTGGTGAGGGTCGGTGGTGTGGGGTGTGGTATGGTGGGGGGGGGGAGTTTAGGTTGGGGGTGGATGGGTAGTTGGGCGTGTGTTAGTGGGGTGTGAGTTTTGTATGGGGCGTGGGGGGATTAGTGGTGTGTGGATGGGGGTTTTGGTTTTGTTTTTGAGTTAGATGTGGGTGATGGGTTTGGTGGTTGTTGCGTCGTAATGGGTATGAGGTGGAGGGGGTGTTGTTTGGGAGGTGGGTTGTTTGGAGTGATTTGTTTCTGTGGTGCGCTTGTAGTTGGGAATTGGTTGTTATGTGGGACATTGGGTATGTGGTGTTGTGAGGGGGGGGGTGGGTGGTGGGGTTGGGTTGGTAGTTTGGTATTTTTTTCTGGGGTATTGATTTGTTTTGTCTTGAGGTTTTTGATTTTTTTATTTAGATGTGTGGGTGGATTGGTGGTTGTTGAGATATAACAACACACACACAAACAAAACCTAACCCAATAGGGGGGGGTGATGGATGCAATTATAGTGTTTTTCTGGTTTTTGGTGTTGTTTAGGTTTGTGTCAGCGGTTGGGTTCGTGGGGTTTGGTGGGGGTCGGTAAGTGGGGTGGGGGCGTATGTTTGGGGTAGGCGGGGGGGGTGGGTGGTTGGTGGTGCTGGGGAGTGAGAGAGGGGGGCGTCGTTCGGTGTTTGTGGTGGTATGAGAGTGGGGGTGTTGCGTCTGTGGAGTTGGCTCGGTGTGGGATGTAGGGGGGTTTGGGTTTGGATGTTAGGCGGGAGGTGGGGGTTTTGGGATGTTTGTTTGGGGTGGTGTGGATGTGTGGGGGTGGTAGTTGTTTGGGGAGGGAGTTGGTGGTTATGGTTTAGGTGGGGGGTTTTGGTGTTTGAGGTGTAGGGTGTTTTTTGTGAGGTTTTTGTGTGGGTTGAGGTTGTGGGTTGTAGATGTGTTGTTAAGGGGACCGCTTTGAGGGGGGTATGAGGGGTGTGAGTTGGGGGGTGGGAGTAAGGTGGGTGTGTTGTGAGGGGGTTTTTTCGGTTTCTTGGTATTGGTTGTTTTTGCTGGTTTTGATGTGGCGGGGTGGTTTGGTTTAGTTGTTTAGTGGTGTGTGGAAGTAGGGGTAATATTGGTATTAGGTGGTTTTTTTTGGAGTATGGTGTTTTTATGTGTGTGTTGGGGATGTGTATTCGTGTGTGTTTTTTTTTAGTGGTGATGTTATTCAATTCGTTGGTGGTGTGTAGAGATAGATTGAGTTTGTGTTTGGACTGTAGTGTGAGTAGGGATTGGGATGATTTGGGAGTGAGGTGTTGGGTTGCAGGTGGGGAGTGGGTATGTTGGGGGGTGAATGGGGTGTGGTTCTGGGTGGTTAGTGGTTTGGGTTGTTTGTATGAGTTTTTTGTGTGGGGGGGGGTTAGTTGGGTTGTGGATTGATGTTGCTGGGTGGGATTTGGTTTGTGTTGGCGTTTTTTGGTGTGTTGTTTTGGGGTTGGGGGGGGTGGTGTTGGGTGGGATGAGTGTAGTGGGTGTGGGGGGCTGGTTACTGGGAGGGTGGGGGTTCTGGAGTTATGGTTTTCGGCTGGGTTGGGTGGCCGTTGTTGCGGGTTGGGTTCGGGGGCTTGAGGGGTGTTTTGAGTTCTATGTGTGGGGTATAATGTGGGATTTGTGGGGGTTTTGGGGGTTTGGGAGGGTGAGTGTTGGGAGCTTGGGAGTTAAATTGGGGGTGGGTGGGGGGGGTGTTTTTTTATGGTGGGGTTTTTTGTGGTGGGGGTGGTTTCTTGGTTGTTGGGGGGGAAGGTTGGTGGAGGGGGTCGGTGGTGTTGGGTGGTATGGGTGTGTGGGATATTTGGGTTCGTGTTTAGGTGTGGGGGGGTGTGTTGGGGTATGTTGTTGTTTGGGGTGGAGGTAGTGGGTTATGGGTGGTGGGTCGGGGTATGTTGGGGTGGTGGTTGAGTTATGCGGGTTTTGGGGGTTGTGGGTGGGTTGTGGTGTGAGTGGTTATCGAGGAGTGGATTGGGTGGGGGTATTGTATGGGTTAGTTGCGTAAGATGGGGGGTGTGGTTGTGGGCAGGTAGGTCTTGTAAATTGTATTTAGGCGGTGTGTTTATAATATATATATATTTTTAATGTCAACATATAAATAGTTTTATTTTTTATTTTGTTAGTTTTTCTATTGTTATTTAATATTTTATCGTTTTTATAGTCGTTTAATTAATTATTTCTTATAGTATTTTTATATTTTTATTTTTATTTTTAGAGTTATTGATTTTGATATATTTTTTTAAATCTAAAATCTTAGAAATGTCATTAAATTTATTTTCAGTTGTAATACTATATATAAATACAAGTAATTTTTACAAGAAAATTTAAATAAAATATATATTAAATAATTATTATACTACAAAATATAAATTGTGATGGAGTATGGATTTTTAAGTTTTACGCTATAATTAATATTTTATACAATCTATTTTTATAAAAGTTTACTGTTCACATCAGGAACATATTTATTTTGAAAAACATCAGTTACTTTGGATTAGAAACTTTGAATTTCAAGACGTGCTCGAACGAATCATAAAATCGGAGCTAAAACGAAATTAGTATACGACGTTTCGGGTTTCCTGACGATTAATTTTATAAAAATAGTTTTATAAAAGCCCATGAACAGTAAAATGTACTGTCAGAGGACTCGAATTATGAAAATGTAATATTATGATATATCATTCTAATACGAAAGCGTGGACATAAAAAACGTAAGAAACGGACTTAAAACGAGAAAATTACGCCGTTTTCACTAAAGAGATATTTATAAACGTTTTTACTTTATAAATATGATTTCACTAATACCATTAGATGGTGACTGTAAGCTTATATAGAATTATAATATGGTTTTAGTTAATACAAAGGTGCTTGGTACTTATACGACCCTACATTTGATTAGGCTTGCCATTGCGGGCGTATTTGTGACGTATTTTCACGTATTTGATTTACATTATCGATTAACTCACTCGAGGTGAGTTTATAGCCCCATGTTTTACTTGGTTTACATATATTTTTAGGGTGAGAACATGCTTGTTTACAAATTCATTTACTTGGTTGATTCAAACTCGTTACATGTTTATTTACAACTCGTTACAAATTTATTTACATACTCATTTACATATCTCACGATGAGATACAATACTTGGTTAAATTTTTGGATGTAAACACATACTTGACTTTCACTCAAATGGTTACGGATTAGCTTCGGTTGCATGAACTGTTAATTACCTGGAGGGTAAGCGCGAGTGTTATAAAATAGATCTATTGGGGATTGACAACCCCCGTTCGGGTGATTAGCTCTCACTAGTTCGAGATCGAACTAACGAACGTTATACCATGTCCGATCACGACTGGATTGGTGTCTACAAGGCCAACAACTACTTACTCATGAACTTTTACCGTGCCTTGAATAAAGTGGCATATTTATAAGTCTACGTCGCAGTTTCATGAACTTAGAGTAATCATAATCATGGTTTTATACACACATGAATATTTATGTTGCCTTGAATAAAGTGGCAATACATACTTGAACAATGGTGGTCCAACTATACTTAACTTTTTGTGACTATTTGAGATTTAAATGGTCATGCATACATTACAACTCTTTGGTCATGCATACATTACAACTCTTTGGTTTCCAACATTCATACATACATTTTGGTAAACACACAAGGATTGGAACGGTCATACATATTTTACAAAACTTTGGTTCAACGTTTATACTTACAAAAACCTATGAACTCACCAACTTTATGTTGACACTTTTTAAGCATGTTTTTCTCAGGTGAATTAGATGCTTGGCTTATATGATGTACATTGGAGTCTAAATAATTCAAGATTTCTTTTCAAATGACACAGTTAAAGGTTGTTCTCTCATGACTTGAGCAATGGTATTATGAAGTAACGCTCCCGGAAACATATTCCGCTGCGACCCATTTTGGGGGTGTTATGCAACCACCTTTGTTCGAACAGGTGCAGGTCCCACCCAAGAACTCTGGTAGTTTAGTATTCACGAATACAGGATAAACATATAAATATAATTGAAGAGAAAAGATTTAAAGACCATGCAACATCTTTGACAAATTTTGTATAAATACCTGACTTCAATGATTTCCAGGAGCATGCTTTGGAATTTGTTGCCCAATACCTAGACGCAAAAACATTTTTCAGATAGAAATAAAGGCTGAAGTACATAACTTAACAAACATTATCAACCACTCAAACCTATTTAGTTGATTCAGATTATTTCATTCACTAATAAGTCAAATGAGATTTTTATTAAAAAAATGGCCAGATGGGTCGAACATATCAAACGCGCAAAAAGTTGTCCAAAGTGTAATTTTAGTGTAAAAAACCTCCTAAGTTGATCAACTTATCTCACGTTCAATTTGCCACTTCTACTTGTACAACAAAGTGTTGAGAAAATACCATTCAGTCCAAGCTAAGAAAAGAGGTTGTCCTAATTACTTTTGATTCTTGACATTTTGAGCATATATGGGTCATAATGCAACCTCTACCTAATATTATATTAAAATTTTCTGATGACGTCATGATTATTTATTAATAAAAAATGCTAATAAAGCGGGGCTTAGTTAATACATAAAATGGTAGTTTTTTTGTAAATAATAGGCAGCATATAAATCTATCAGGTAATTTACACGGAGTTCTACTATAATTCAAGACAACATTCCAGTAAGTATGTCTGAATATGTATGTACTTTCATGAGCTTCATCCAATATAATCGTAGAGTATTGCTTCAATAGGAATTCCTTTTGTAACATTAAGATAACATCATTAACAACTATGGCCTCAATTGAAAATTACCAAAACCGTAAAGTTAGATGCTATAATTAGAGAAAAAGTAGAAACATGTAACTCTCGAAGCAATATTCCATCAGTCATTACCTTAATGGCATAGCTGTCATCAATCTTCTTGTCATGTCTAACTTGAAAACCGATCGCTTTGCCTAGACCAAGACCAAATGTCACAAACATGTAAAGATACATAGAAGATGGAAGATGTAACATGTTTTTTTTCCTACATTACATGATCTTGCAAAATATTGATTAAAAGATGGATATCGAATGATACCTTGGGAAGGCTAGTGAGATGGATGTAAAACTATTTCTCAAACCAAAAGCATCTTGAATTCATGACACTCTCATATGTTTCCTATAAAACACGTAAAGGCTCATTTTTTCCTGCACAAAAAGTATTATGACACTCAAACATCATGTTTATCTATGACAGTTAGGAGGAGAAAAAAGGAATGCAAGCAATAAGATTTTTCCTAAAATCCTAAGTTTTATGTAGTAATCAAACTCACATGAAGGCTCGTCGATAATTCTTCAATGCACCTCATAAATACCAATCAGTTCATACCATAATTTTCGTTGTAGCTTTCCTAAAAATAAATGAATAAAAAGGTTTATTTTAATGAACCACAATGCAAGAAGATTAGAATTAATCACCGTATATAATTACATACCCATTGTATAGTCACTAAATTTTTCATGGAACAACTTCCAAACATATAGCTCTAGTAAACAAATAACTTGAATCTTGCAAACCCGCTTATTCATAGGTCGTGAACGGATGAATCATCGTGTACAACATCATCTATTGGTTATAATGAATCATCATGTGCTCCATTTAGGCCCTACAAAAATGCAATTACACAAACACAATTTATCAAACAGTTGGTGTGCATAAATAATAATAGAACACAACCTGTAAACAATCAATTTCATCAACTCATATCACCTACCAACAGATTGAAACCAAGTGAAGATGACCTTAAACACCGTCTTTCCCGATTAACGTTTGAGTATTCATCTTAAACAAATAATCGCTAACCTAAAATATCAATCAAACCCAGCTGATACACCCATCATTTACATTCGTTTGCATAAACATGAAACACACAATTGTCTAACCATAAAAATCAAATCCACAATTTTAGGATTAACATCAAACACATATTTTTTGAATTATCTTTAAATTGGGTTAGGTTTTTTGTTAAATTGGGGAAACCTGATCAAGGTATCGTCTCATTTGGATCTGGTTTTTGGGAATAATTGATAGAATTTTAAAAATGACATATTAGGGCCAAAAATTGTGCAAGAAGTTTGGCTAATTAATTTTAACCTTAAATACATTTTAAATTCAAATTTATGTTGTAAAATTACTAAGTTAGACACTTTAGAATTTCAAAATTACTTTTTGATAGGGGCATTGAGCGTCTTTTTCAACTTCTGTATATTGGAATATACTAGTTTATTGACCCGTGAAATTCACGGGGCCTTAAGAAACTCTTGACAATGTTTATATAAGAAATCGATTTTTAGTATTATGTAAATAAATTACATGTTAGATGTATGGATAGAAAATATTAATGCTAAATTACGATACAAATAAATGATTGAAACACTATAAAAGACATTTAATTTTGTAAGTATATAATTTTGAGAATATTTTACATTAAAAAATAGTAAAATAATGTAACAACATAAAAAAAATGTGTAACAACAAAACACATAACTTTTTATAGCATTTAATAAAAGTTTTATAAGAAAAATAACTTTTTATATTAACACTTATAAAACATGAGATATGTGTTTGGAAAATGCTAAAAAAGAGAATATATAGAAACCGTAAAACATTACTTTTTTGAGTTTATTATTAAAAGGTATATGTAACATCCGAGAATTTTCGAATTTAGTATGATGATGTCAATCTTTGACTTTTTAGGGTCTGGCTTGACTTATAAGAACGATCATTTAAATCACGTTTTCACGACTCGGACTCTAACCATATTAACGATCCAGTTGTTCACTCTAGACTTCTGTACGGTCTCCCTTAATATTATGGGCTCAATAATTTACAGAAGGTCGTTACTTATAGTCTATGTACTCCCTTTGAATTCGTCAATTGTGCAGCAACACTACATCAGTACTTATTATGAACCTGGTATTAAAAAAATATAAAGAAGTTAAGTAATTATTCACTTGTGGGACGCGAGGAAAAAAAGAGATTGTTATATGAAGCACTTGTTCAAAACTTTTCAGCACATTTTATTTAAATCATATGAAAAACATTATAACTTTAAGAAATATTTATTGGTAACGGTCAGTAGGTTTAATAACAAAACATATTTTAATATATATGATTGGCTTACGTTATTAGTATATACTAATAGAGATGAATAAAAAAATGTTGGCCAGTCAACACAACTCGTTAGAAGAAGACAATACAACAAAAAATGCAGTTGGCAAAAATATTAAATTAATTTAGTGTGCGCCTTATATGGGAGAGATTTATAGCTAAGACACGACACAAAATGTGTGAACAAGTAGCATTTGGGATGCCATATTTCTTACCCAATGGTGGATATCATCCTTGTAGTGGAATAAAAAACCACCCTTTTGATGCATTCTAATTTTAAACCCTCCTCTTACTTTTCAACTAAGCACAATATATTTGATGGAGTTTCAACTTCAAACCTCATAAAATCCATTGAATATACCCCAACCAAATAAAGATTTTTTTAAGCATACTTGATACCCCTCAACTGGAATAGATTTACTTTCAAATTCGAATAATAAACCCAAGAACTCGAACCATATATTATATTTTCTTATAATATTTTTTTGAAAGGTATTTTCTTTTATGATAACAAATCGAGCAATTATAAGTAAGATGAAAGAGCCATTCTAAATTTAAATTAAGAAGTTAACAGGTCATACTTAGTACGAATTCTTTTGAAAGGAAACGACTCCTTTTTTTACATTATATAAGGTATTTATCGACTTACTTGATTTAGAGCTCTTACCGTGTTTCATTAAGGGTTAATGCATCATAATACGAACGTACTTTTCCCATTTGAGCATAATCAGCTATGAACTCCAAAAAGTATAACAATAACATCGAACCTTTTATGAACCTATCCGATATCAGCACTTGACATTTTTTCTTAATAAATTCCTGTCATGTGACACATAGTAATGTCTGTCACTTTTTTAGTGCGATATGTTCCATGTCAGCCCTAATACACACCGTTAGGTTGTATGCGTTAGTGTTAGGGTTTATATGTGTTTTTATTGGGGTAAGAAACTTCGGTGTGTATTAGGGGGATGATAATGGAACCTAACGCTCTAAAAAGAAGGGACATGACCTGTCCTTGTGTCACATGACTGTTGAATTTTGTAGAAAAATATGGTCAAGTTGACTAGGATATCTGATCAGTTCATATAAAGTTCGATGGGTATTGTGATACTTTTTGGAGTTCATATCTGATAATGGCTCAAATGGGAAAGTACGTTGCTATTATATGCCATTAACCCTTTCATTAACTACATGCAAACAAACAACAGGGGCATTCTATGCATTGTTCAAAGTAACCAAAATTTTGATGTACTTGTAAGAAACATATAGTAAGGGCTTATATGCATCATTCAAATGTACTTAACGTCTAATGCTTTCGAATTTATATTACAACTCACCTTGCATGACAAACTCAACTTCATTATTTCTACCACTCAAGGTTACAGCAGACAACCAAAAATGGTTAAGAAATCACTTGTGGATAATAAGCCTTCAACATCAACATATATGCAAGTCCAAGAACGACTCCCAAGTTTTGGTACAAAAAAACTTTCATCAAATATTTGTAAACTTAAAACAACCCACATAAAAATTGTACATTCTAATTTCTGTACATTACAAAACACCTATATACATTTGAGGGAATGCACCTAGTTAGGAAACATACGTGCATTATGATAGAAGTATACAAAATAACTAAAACCCGTAAGTGATGACAGAAACCTTGCATCATCATATGATCCTCCGCCAGTCAGAAATAATTGTGGACTTGGGTGTTTTACCTAATCAACATGAAAATTAAAACCATAAAGTTTATAGGTAGTAAACACAACCTTAAGAATGCACTGTCGATTGGTCTGTGAGTAAGGGTCATTATTTAAAAAATCAAGTATGGATGGGTCATATCGGGGCATGTGAGCAACTAATAGTTTTTTAAGTGGGTCAGATTTATAAGAAGATGAAATTGTATGTTGGGATTCTCTCTAGTTTCTTAATTTTCCAAAACTTCCAATCTTAATAGTATCCGAATACTATTCACATATCAATTAAATGTAATTAAAAAAGTAAAAATGAACATGAAAAGTTTGTTATGAAATGAACCATTTTGATAGACTATAAATTATATGACCAGCTATTTTTTTATGAAATTCGTTTATTTTATATTAAATATCCTAAAATCATATATATTTCAGATGTATTAACCAATAGAGACTAAGTAAAACTAAAATGACCATTTGACAGGTTTGTTGCGGAGGGGGCGGGCGGCGGGGGGCGCTGTTTTGGGGGGGAGGTGGTGGCACTTTGATGTGTGGCATAGCAACATACATATAGTTAAAGACAAACAATAAATTAAGCATTTCATAAATTTTTATAGAGTTAGTGGTCTACTAAAAGTGACAATTTTGACTCGTTTACTTATAAATGGGTCCATTTGAGTGGAAAGATTATTTTGCAGGAAAAACTAAGTAAAGTTGCTTCAAGTCAATTTAAGTTATTTTACCTCGTCTTTGTAGCAGAGGCTTGGCATATTCAGGCACAATTTAACATCTCAAACCTAAGTGTCATCAACTTTTTGACATTTTAAAGCCATTTTCAACCGGGGCTGGTTTTGAGTATAAGAGGATAGGTTGCATTTGGTGGAATAATTCGCCTACAACACGCGATAAGAGACTGGGTATACGTGTTTTGGCTTTTCTCATCTTTGGAGCAAACCTTTCTTGAGAGTGTCATGAGCTATAACCTGTGCACGATGATGTTTATGACTCACAAAGTTTAAAACTTAAGAAAAAATGCAGCATGTATAAGTGTAAAATTGACAAAGACACAAACAAAGTGACATAACATGCTTCTAGTGTGTGTTATAAACATGTAGCATGTAAAATAGTGTACAAAGGTGAATTTTTAATTATGGAGATTTGAAGTCAGGAAATCAGTTTCTAGTGTTTCAAGTAACATGCATCTGTTTATGATTATCTGACTATGCGATAGATTTATTTAAAGTGATTTGAGTAATTAGAATTATTTAAACCTTGTAAATACAATGAAAACTAATAATCATGGTAGAGTGAAACTACTTATATACCTTATCACATGTCTAAATTATCTTGTACTTCCATAAATAAACACAAGTTCTTAAACATTCAACGCTGTGAAATATGATAATGACAACTTCAATAGTAGAAACTCATCCAAACACCATCTATTATCTACTATATCGTGCTTCATTTCAATTGATTATTTGATTCTCATTGTACAAAATCACATTCATTTTCAAAATGCACATCCAAACACCCCCTTAAGTCACATTTAGACCACTCCGAAAGCACACTAATCTGTGATTATGAAGGCTATAAAATGCCATCAGATGAATACTAATCGACACAGATCCAAACTTAGTTAAACACTCGTATATGAAGATCAAAGGGTAAAATGTCGTTATACCTCAATTACTTTGCTTGGAGCGACACAAATGACATTGACAAAATTACCCCTGAAAAAACCAGTCCTCCAACCTCTAGTCTGCATAATATCTTGAGCAACTTCAGTAGTAGAATGCCCAGAACTCCCTACCATCAAATGGGCCCTACTCCTCTCTAACGGAGCAACACATGTTCGTGAAACCGCCCCTCCAAGAGCACCACTTATTAACCTCCTTAAAGAAGCATTCCCAATCCCATTTGGTCTATAAAACCCATTTGAAATGGATCAACAGTTCAAGCATCACCCACACACTTACCATCTCACCAGAAGTGCTTATTACCATCTCACAATAAGCTCCTAAGGTTCACCCAAACACCCTGTAAGTTAACCCTTGTGGCTTCCCATTTTCAAAGTCATATCTGATTAGTAATGAAATGCAATATCTGATTTACTTGCCCGCATTTTTCTTGCTATATAAAATGAGTAAATTATCCCTTGTGGCTTTCCGTTTTCAAAGTCACCAAATCCACCAATATATCAGCCTTTGTAAGAACATGTCAAAGTGACCTATTAATCATGACAAATAACCATTTAATACGCATCATTGATCTAAATTAAATAACGCAATGACTTAAGAACTTAAATGAGTGTTTTGGGAGTGCTTGTTCATGTCACACTGAAGAACTAGGATCTATACTTTCAGATTCTGAATTAAAGTAACAGTTATGATATACAGCAATAAGATCGAGAAAGCAAGCTCATGCTCATGATAGTCAGGATCATACATGAACTGAAATTTTCATAGGACCTCAATAATGATAGTTAATGTATCAACTCACTGTTTTTGCAGGAGGTGCAATGAAACCTACTACAGATGGACGTTGGGCTCATATTGCATGTGCTATGTGGATACCAGGTTCTAGTCTTGTTTTTGCATATTAATTAATAATTTCAGATCCTTAACATATTCTCTTTTTAGAAACTTGCTTATCTGATATAAAAAAAATGGAGCCAGTCGGTGGTCTGAACAGAATTAGTAAGGTAATCACCAGTATTAGGTTGCATTTTACTCCTCCGTATTAGGTTGTCTGCTTCTCCTTAAAAACGCTATTCATAATCTATAAAGAGAACTCAGAAAAAAATTATGTATAGAAAGATCAGTTTGCATCGTTTGAAAAAAAGTCTGAGGCCCTTAAATGATTATGTTTTTTTTGGTTTGTTTCTTTAGGACCGTCGGAAGCTTTTTTGTAGCATCTAAGGTGTTCCTTATGGAGCTTGTATCCAGGTAAATGTTTGTTATTATTGCTTGGACTCTGTACTGTAATAAGGTGCGAAAGTTTCATGGCCTTCATTATTCTAGTTAGAACCATCTTTACTTTAATTTGTTTGTTGTATGTCACTGTTCTACCCTTGTATCTTACTTTGAGATGCTAATGCAGTGTCCAGACAATCCATGTTATGTTGCATATCATCCTCTTTGCGCTCGTGCTGCTGGATTTTGTGCTGAGGTAATTGCTTTTAATCTCTTTATTTCTATGGTTACATGGTTTTACCCAAACTACTTATCGTACATCATATAATCAGTGTGGTAAGTATGATTGTAAAACTTTGAAAAAATGATGATAATAGTAACTATAGGTCCTTAAGTAGAAGACTCGATGCAACTAAAATATATTTTGTACGAATATTTACGTGTTAAACCCATTTGACCCGTCCCTTTATTACCTATATCATGTTTGACCCATTAAAGAGCTTAAAAGATTTTTGAAACCACAACAGACTATTAAACCCCTCAACAAAGCTTGGCCAAACACCCCCTAAAAGCTGTTAAAACCCAATTGAATCAAGAACCACTGTTTAAGGATTGAAACCTTTTCAAATAAATGGATGTTCAAAGCAACCCAACTAAACAAAATGATTTTCACTCTAATATCATATAGCGCTCTGTGATTTTTGTAAATGTCATTGTATGTTTTGTGTACTTGTGTTCGTGTACCTGATGTGACACTTAAGAACCTGAACAACCGCTTAGATTATAAATTTTTGTACCTAATTTGATTATGTTTATTTGAGAAGCACGGGATAAAATCAGGAACCTGATTTTATTATGTGTTGTGAATGTTATGTGGTGTGTTCGTGTACATAATTTTGTTAAGGTTCAGGTTACAATATAGGTTCGCTTGCATACACTTTTACATCCTTTCATTAATCAAAGGCTGTGATACATGATAGATATACAAAAGACAAAGAAAAGCATCAATTATTAAACGTAACTGAAGATCAAAATTGTTTCATAGCATTTAATCTAACAGTTAGAGAACACTTAAAATAATAATTAAAAAGAAAATAATTTCAAACACACAATAAATACTTAGTACTTTAAAAATGGATATCTAAATCGTGAATATACATAAGGTTCGAACGTATTGAAGTAAAAGATAAGAAGAGCATGAATAATGTAGGAAACTTACAACTTAAATGGAAAATGGAGATGAAGAGCATATAATTTACTTGCTAAACCACATTCAATATCATCTCTTTGTATAGAGGAATCATCATTGCTCCAAATTTTTCCCTACAGAAAACAATGACAATAAATTATATCATAAACGGATTAAGCTAGCTCATTTAACTAAATATAATTCAATCCATAAAGAAATTAAGAATGATCCAACCACTTATCAAGCAGTTGAGTATTCAAGTTTTAATTTTTAAATAGATTAAAGCACTTATCAAGCAATTGGTCATCACCCAATAAAAAAAAAAATAAAAAAATACAAAAAAAATAAAAAAATAAAATTTTTTTTTAAGGTTATCAAAGTTATGGATTATTAAATAGATTAATCAATATATTTTGCAACATGGCAATAAATTCATGTAATAGTGGGCTAGTCAGCCATAACATTTCCATATGGCAATAAATTCTTTTGCTATGTAGATACCATTTTTCTCTCTAGCAGCATACACCTTTAGTCAAGCAACATTTAAAAGATTGTTAATAATGGACTAAGGTAGGTTAGAAATGAGGGATAAGATCATAAGAGAAATTATTTAACAACCTTGCTTAAGCCGTTCAATTTCATAATACAGGTCCTTCATCATTGCAGATTTCATCAGTTTCTCTAATTGATCTGTAAGAAGAAAAAGATAAAGTTTAGTCATTAAGGTAAAAAATCGAGAAGCCTGTTAAATACTTAAACAACTGATCTCGCTTGCATTAACCTCGGGCTTGTTATTGATTTCTTTGCACGATGAGCGTAATCTAATGTGGTGAGCTTGTTGACAAGATCTTCATTTGCCATCACCTACAACCATGACCACAAAAAACCGAGGAATATAAAATTGTGGACTAAAATAAAAAATATAAACACACAAAAATTTACATGAAATATGAATCGAATTGCAACAACCATGCCTAAAAAGTGGAAAAGCTTATTCAAAGTTTCCTGCAAATCAAATAACAGAAATTAAAAATCGATATGATAGTAATAATTTACACAAATATATACTCAAAGT
>BQNB010104769.1:13447-23745 GCA_026074375.1 Tanacetum coccineum
AGGTTTATATTATAGTTAATCCTGTCACAATTAACCTAAACCCGCATAAAGCTCATACCGTTGATTATAATCTATATAAGAGACAACATTGGTGAATTTCGAAACATAGCTCATCGAGGCTTTACCAACTTATGTCTAATTGTTATCTATATGCTGGTAGTCTACGGTCCAAGTAATTCCCAAGAAAACAAAATGTTATTTGTAATCCTAAGTCACCACTTAGTCTACCTATTCACTTAACCAAGGGCAAAAACAGGGACATAAATTTGTAGTCCTATTAATCCAGAGTCACATAGATAAGCTATATGTAATATCTATCCCAATACATATTCGTAATCCTAAATCCAGTTAAATGATAAATAAAACATAATCGAAACATAAACAGATATGAAGTGATAAACATAATCAACATGCAACGAAAGAGTAAACAATCGATATAAACAATCCAAACATTAATTTATCATAAACATGGCTAATACCTATATGTATTAGCCCATAGTCATTGTAACAATACACAGTATCATAGACGAACGATTAAGATAAACAAAACGTTATGCTAACCGAGCGTTTATAGCGGAGTATAGAGATTACAAGAGTTTTTCTGTTGAATTGAGGTACTTGTAGGACCTTCTTTGCTTCTAAAATCGTCTATAGATTGTACTTGGTGGTTAAAAGCTTCTAATGCATACTGAAAACCAAATTTTAGGTTTTCTATTTATAGGCTCTGAAAACAGGTCGATACGCCGTATTGGAGGGATCTAATACAGCGTATTGGGATTGTTTGGCGTGGGCTCTATGATTATTATATTCTGGAATATTCATAAATCGCCACTGAATACGGCGTATAGGGTCTTCTGAATACGGCGTATTGTTTGTAAAATGTGCTTCTTCTGAATGTTGACCAAAGTATCTTATTATGGCATATCTATTGTTTTGGATACGATGTATTCTTCAAAGTCAGGCACTGGTCTTGATCTTGTCTAAGTATTGGGAAATAACATATCCGTCAAGAATGATACATCGTATTCTTTAGATTTAGTAGACTTTCATGATCTTCATCATTTATGTTCCAAAACACGTTCTTTTTACCATCTTTTGCCAATTGCTCAATAATAACTGAGATTCATATAAATAAATGATTAAGTATCAAATCTTATACAAAATAATATAAAACGAGCAATATAAATTAGATAAATGATGTCAGTAATGTGACGTTATTTGATGTCATCAAATATCCCTCCACTTGAATCCTACTTGTCCTCAAGTAGACATTAGAATTAACTTATAAAAATGTATCTCAAACGAATGTCTAGGATTTTTCCTTTAGGTGTTTTTATTCAATTACTAGCTCACAACCAAACACCTCACGAAATAGGAAATGAAATCACTCAAATCACTCAACTAATCTATGTGGTAACGTTTAGTAGTTCGCTCAATTGCTTGGTCGTTACGAGTATTCTATCATAAGTTGGCAAGGATACACATCTCCACCACTAAAGCTAAGGAGTAACCAGTCTAGAAAGGTAAATTTGGTGAATATGATAAAGGTGACAAAGCTATAAATGCACGCCCAAATCTATGTCCGCGACACTTGTGATTGCTCACTGCCTAACTCGAATAAGATAAAGAATAGGATTAAGTAATCTTTACCAACAGTATTACACCAACAAGGGCGACAAAACCACACATACACATTCAACTTCATGAATGAGACACATATGATTGCTCACTCCCTCATTCGAGTAAACCAAAGGTTAGGATGAAGAACGATATTAGGTAGGGATTAGGCATGGTAAACATTTATAATTGGTGTAAAATAAAATAACAAAACAGATAGATTAAGTCCAACCAATAAACAAAAAATGTTGCTAGCTACTTTCCCGACCACAACCTTGAAAAAGACACAAATTATTGACTAACTCACATTTTAACACGAAAACTCAGGCTTTGTTTGGTAGACACGAATTAGACTCAAAGATGTCTTAATCATCCATAAAACATACCTAGTTGGCGTTCCCGTAACAACCAACTCCCGATCATCCATAATATAGTACAACAATAGTGGAGATATCTACCACTTGATACAAAAAAATACATCGTTGGTTTAATTTTGCGACCAACTTAAAATAATATACAACAATACTTTACATCGTTGATTTATAGCACGTACCAACGAATAATCAATCATCTCATAAAAAATAAAAATCGGTTAAGTTTAGATGAACCAATTATCTCACAATCCTCTCCTTTTTCCTCTCTTACATTTTTTTGTATTCTTCTGTTTTTTCATTTTTTTAACAATAACTAGAAAACTAATAAAGGTGTAAAATTTTACCACTTCACTATCATAATAAATCTGGATAATAATTCCATAACGCTCATGTCTCAGAAATAAAAATAACAGTGAAAGTAGTAAACACACGAAAAATAAAAGACACTACTTTCACATTCCCATTGCAATGTGTAATTCCCGACCTAACCAAAGATAAGAAATACGCACACGAATACAAGAAGTACATACTTTTACACAAAAGCAACTAGCAACCAACCATGGACTTAATCTATAGGGTAGGCTAAGGTGTAATGAAACAAATTTTAATGGTGGAAGAAACGAAAGGAATGGCTCAGAAGGTTTTTCTAAGGGTATCTTACTCTATAGATGAGAGTAAACAAGGGGTTTTCATGGGGGCACACTCATATATTTGTGGAATTTTTGGGTAAAATGGCGGAAACGGAATAGGCTTAATCCTCACAATATAGAAATAAGGGTTATGTGTGCGGGTCATGCAACTAATAATCTTACAAAAAAACATACTAAATTTTTTAATATTTAAGCATAAATTAGGCATATTCTTTGTAAAAATAAGGACAAGTAGCGTTCTAATTTTGCTCCCCCCACTTGAGATATACAACGCCCACGTTGTATAAATATAAAATGAAATACAAGAAATATAAAGAATTAGAACGAAAAACTCCCCTAGGATTTGCTCGGTATGATCCTCCATGTAGAGTTTATGAGCAACATTTTGTGTTGTGTAGCGAAAAGCTTCTGAATACCATCATGACTACAACACAAAGAATACCAAAATATATACATACCACCACCTTCACCAATTACGTTCAGTACTTCTCTGTATCAAAATAAGAAAAATCATGGCAATCGTATCTTGGAATAATCGTCGGTTAGAATAAGAAGATAAAAACGAAAATCTATACAGTGCCGTCGATACGTCGTATCCATTGAGTTGAATACGCCGTATTGAAACCTGTAAACCAAATACGGGTCAGAGGTCAAACATGATGTATTCATAATTATGAATACGCCGTATTGACAAGTCTAACAATAAAGTTTAAAGTACTGGAAAATAAAAAGATAACGTCTAGGTTATTCAATACGCCATATTCATGTGGTTGGATATGCCGTATCGAGATCCTAGGAAGACAGACTCGACAAAAATTTGAAATTACATTTCGGGTTGTCTCCTGATAGGCACTTTTGTTTACAGAATAGTCTTTAAGTTAGACTTCCTTTAGCTTCAGTCTATCTCGTGCACGCTCACATGTCTACGTGTGAGCCCTTCAAACATCTTCTCGTCCCTTATGTATTCGGGTCTAAAATTCAATACTTATTTGTAAAAACCTTTTAGCTTTTGGTACGAGTGCGAATTTCCTTCCAATTTGTCACGTGCACTTACCTTAAGTAATGGTTGAATCCTGGTACATTGCTCGTTAAAGAGATGTTTAAACCTTGGTTATGATCGGGCCATTTGATAAGTGATATTGTGATTACCAATATGAATGGTAATAAATCCATCGAACCGTCTTGCTTCAACACACTCATCCCTAAAAACCGGTTTCCCAAAAATAACATCACCCATATCTTTATCTCGGTAAGCACCCATATTCGCCATAACTGTAAAACCTGTGACAATCGAAAAGTTTCTAACCAAGATAGGCACATTTATAAAAGTTCCAACAACAACTTTTCATTTATACTTAATTTTCTCTTTCATTATTGATTTATAAAAACTATTAGACATAACATTAATTGATAAAATAGGGAAAAAGTCAGCATTAACATGTTCATATCCTATCATGCAGGAAAATTGTAAATTATAAGCACAATTAATATGGATCTTCCTATCGTAGTCGCAAAAACTAGGATATTCATCTATTTTCTCAATTATCCCATTATCATGCCTAATTTCCACTACATCAATCATTAGTTCATCAATAACTTCTCCTTCCTCAATTTCAGGATCTAAGTCCTCATTCTTATGATTCCTAAGCTCTAGTGGCTCATTTAGATCATTTAATTCAAGAAAATCTACAAATTTGGGGTCTTGTAATCTATTTAAAATCAATGCTTCGCCCATTAGTCTAGATTTTCGTTCTCTTAATCCTAACACATAAACCTTCTTAATTATTTTACTAGTAGGACTATCACTCTTAAATACTATTTTGTCATTCCCAACTCTTAAAGAAAAATTTCTTTTAAATACATTAATTTTAGCATGAGGAGTACACAAAAATGGTCTTCCAAGGATTAATGGAATTTTGATATCCTCAGGCATATCTAAAACAATAAAGTCTACGGGAAAGAAAAATTTATTAATTCTTACCAACACGTTTTCTGCTATACCCTTAGGACGTTTCATAGTTTTATCAGCCAATTTAATGATTAATTTAGTAGGAGCTAATTTAACCAAACCTGGATTGGTAAAGGTCAAATAAGGCATAACACTAACGCTAACCCCTAAGTCAGCTAAGGCTTTATCAAAACACATATCATTGATTTTGCAAGGTAAACTAAAACTCCATGGGTCTTTCTTTTGGAGGTAGATCATCTTTAGTAATTGCTGAGTAATGCTCGTTCATTGTTGCCTTGATCTCATCTACGAGTCTTGTCTTTTACTTCAGCAATCTCTTCAAGCTTGTAGCAGACTTTGCTGAATTGACTTGCAGCTTCTTTAATCCCTTCAACACTTCCTTCTCATCATAACCATATTCTTTTAAACGACCATGAAAAGGAACACTTGCTCGGCTGAGCTTGATCGACTACATCTTGTCATCCTTTTGTTGACTCGATACGGCGTATTGGTTAGGTTCAATACGGCGTATCAAATGTATATCAGCTTCTTCAGTAGTTGAGATTGATTTGATGTGATCTCTTGGGTTTGTTTTAGTTGAACTAGGAAGACTTCCAGATCCCCTTTCTTGAAGTACCTTGCTCATTTGACTAATTTGAATCTCTTATGCTTTGATTGAAGCTCATTGATTACTAATTGTAGCATCCATTGAGGCCCGGATTTCTTTAATCAAAGAAAAGTGTTCATCATGTCTTTTAGCAGATTCAGCCATAAACTTTCTCAATGATTCTTCCATCGTTTGTCATCTTTCTTGATATGATGGATTTCCATTATCCATTTGGTAGAATCCTGGGCAGCTGCTCTATATCTTCCTACATTTGGGAATGGTACTCAAAACTGAGTGTAGTATGCCTCTTCAAGTGTCTTTTCTTCCTCCTTTAGTGGACAATCTTTAGAGTAATGAGGTCCACTGTATAATTCACACCCTACTCGAGTAGCATACACTCTTTCATTTACTTTCTTAATTTCCCTGCCAAGATTGTTCAGTTGAGCTTGAATAGCAGCTGATCCATCTGAAATATTACTATTTTTATTTCCAGAAGATGTACCATCATGCCATTTTTAAGAATAATCAGCTATTTCTTGGATAGTTTTCTTATCATCATCTGCTTTCATTTTAGGCACACCTCCCTTACATCAAGAATCTGTCTAGTGGGTACATCCAGTCCTTTGTAAAACAAAATCACCTCATGCATATTGGTTAAGTAATGTTAAGGACATCTTAATAAAAGTTCCTTGAATCGTTCCCATGCTTGATAGAGAGTCTCATCCGACTCTTAGCAGTACGAGAAGGTGGGAAGTATTTGCTTAAAAAATTTCCCTTAAGAATTTCACAACTAGTAATTAAACCAACAGGTTCGTTCCTTAACCATCTACTTTTAGCTCCAATAAGTGAGATAGGGAAAACACGAAGCATAAGTTGATCTTGAGTCACATCTTGTGTAGTAAATAAGTCAACAATCTTAAGAACTCTTTCAATGTGCTCATTTGTATCCTCATTTTCTGATCCACTGAAAGTGTTATCACGTAGCTCCTTAAGAAATTGACCTTTCAGTTCAAATTTAGCATCTTTATCAAATTTTGGCCTAGCAATCCCCGAGCCATAATCCTCTTGGGTCTTTGTCATGTACTCCTCCATAGTTGGTTCCATCATAGTTTCTGATGTGTCGTTGTGCGTAGGTATTTTATTTATCAAGGTTTACATTTATATTTTGCTGACATTACCTAAAAACAACACTAACGGACAATGTACCTGATTACTTGTAGCTTTGTTGGTAGGTAAGGTGTCAATCACTAAGAGCGAGAACGTAATTCCTAAGTCTATCAGTATTTTAGTTATCCATGTTAGATTTAATCTATCTAATCTATGTTAAACCTATGCTAAACATAATTCTAACGGATAAGGGAGGTTTTCAGTATGAGAGACTGACATAGGTTTGGTGGTGATTTAAAGCTGCTTTCGCTACCAAAACACACGCAATATAATAGTCAAAAGAAAGAAGAGCGGTCAAGCCACTTATAAGGAAACCGTATTAACCATGATTAATCAAATAGAACATTGGTTTGTTTATTTAGTGCAATGAATGACTTATTTCGAGGGTTACATCTTTCCTAGATTTAGGCGGTAGCTCTTCCTAAAACCTAGACACGACGAATTCTGTCACAATTAAATGCATCCGCATAAAGTATTTTCTTTGCTGATTATAATCTATCTTAAGAGATTAATAATGGTGATCTTATTAAATCCTATCCCATCGGGACTTTACCCACTTACTGCTTAACTGCTTTTTATATTCTAGTAGTCCACTATCTGAGTCTTTACCAAGGGAATCAAAACGTTATTTGTTGATCCCAGGTCACCTGCTAGTCCAACTAGTTCACTAAACCAATGGTAAAGATAGGTCAATATTTGTGATCCTATGATTCTAGATATATAAATTGTAATATGGAGAGCCATCCTGGTATCTAGCTAACTTGGTCGGTATCACTAGACCCAGTTGAATGACAGGTCGTATACTTAAGCACATAGACAAGTATGATATGATAAACATAATCAACAATAAACGATAAATTAAGCAATCGATATAAACAAACCAAACGTTATATTATCATAATCATGGCTAATACCTAACCATTGTAATGTATACAAGCATAATAATGAACAACCAACGTAACCTAACCGAGTTAAATGAATGATACCAAAAATTGAACGATTATTAAGAGTATGAGAATTACAAGGTGTTTCCTAGTGAATTAAGCGCGTTGCGAGACCTTCTTTGATCTTCTTGTCTTCTGAAAATCAACTTTTGTGGTAAGGCAATCGTAAGTATGATCAATCACACCTAAAACTCGTTTTTAGGTTATCTTTTATAATGTCTAGAATTTCTTCGATACGCCATATTGGTCGAGGTCAATACGGCGTATTGGGAGTTTTCTTAGAGTAAGGACCACGTTTAATATCTTCCAGAATATTTAGATACTTGAAATAGAATACGACGTATAGAGGTCTTCTGGATATGACGTATAATTCTTCAGCCCTTTGTGGTTTCTTGTGAAGTGTAGGCACAAATACGCCGTATCTTCCTTGATGGATATGGCATATAGAATGTCAGAATGGTATTCTTTAGATTTCTTTGTTTTAAGCTCCAGAATACGTGCCTTTTAGCTAATCTTCACAAAGTACTCCATAATTACTGCAAATCTCAAATATAAACAATTAAGTACCAATTCTTGCAATAATGATATGAAATGGGTAATTTACATGGGATGAATGATGCTATAAAAGTAACGTTATTTGATGTCATCAAATATCCCCACTTGAATCGCACTTGTCCTCAAGTAGACTTTAGAAATTTTATAAAAATGTATCCCAACCGTAGGCAAGGATTTTTTCTTTAAGCAATTATTCGTTCAATTACTAGTACACAACCAAACACCTCATGAAATAGGAAAACTCTCAATTTTCTCAACTAATCTATCTGGTATTATTTAACTAATTCACTCAATTGCTCGCTCGTGACGAGTATTCTATCATAGGCTTGGCAAGGATATACATCTTCACCACTAAAGATAAGGAGCAAAAAGTCTTCAAAAGGTAAATTAGGTTTTAAAAGGTTTAAAGGTTTGATCACTCTTTCTAATCTCTATCGATACCAATATTCCAGAAAAGGAGACAAACAACACATACATATCCATAATGATGGAATAGACACACATGGTTGCATTCATTCCTTAACTCGAATAAGCTAAAGAATAGGACTAGTAGTCTTCACCAAAAGTCGTAAACCAACAAGGGCGACAAACCACATATACACATCCATAACGATGGAATAGACATATATGATTGCATTCAATTCCCTTACTCGAGTAAAACCAAGGGCTAGGACAAAGAGCGATATAGGGTATGAAATCTTCTAATCCTTGCACCAAAAGTAATAAGCCAACAAGGCGGACAAAATCACACATACATGGCCGTAATGACAGAATAGACACATGTGATTGCTTGCATCCTCATTCGAGTAAGACCTAAGGATATGAGTTAGGAAAGGGAAAATAATTGTTGTTAAATAAAAAGATCAAAACAAATAGATTAAGTCCAAATAAATAAGGTACAGTGTTGCTAGCACTTTCCCGACCATACCCATGATAAAGACACAAATCGTGGACTACTTCATGTTTAGTAGACACAAACCAGACTCGAAAAACGTCTCGATCAAAGATAAATGAAAACAACCCTTAGTTGGCATTCCCATAACGGTCAACTCCCAATCGTCCATAATATACATACTTTACAAAAATTAGCGGCGATATCTATCAGTTTATACAAAATATACATCGTTGATTTATAACACGTATCAACGAACAATCGATCCTTCAAATAATGACATCGATTTAAGCTTATAAGAGCTGACTATCTACTTCTTCAAACTTCAACCTCTTTTTTGTTGCAATTTTCTATTTTTTGTCTATTTTTTTAACATAAACATACTACGAATTTTGGTATAATTTCACCATCTTCATGATACCAATAAATCCGGATAATTTATCGATAATTCTCCATACTTCGGATGTAAATAACAATTTGTGAAAGTAGTAAAACACACTGAAAAACTACTACTTTTACATTCCTATTGCATTGAGCAATTTCCGGACCTAACCATGGATGAAAAATCAACACGTGCCCAATTGCATTGTGCAATTTTACCGACCATACCAGAGATAGAAAATTTCCATTGAATACAGGAAATACATTACTTTACACAAAAGCAACTAGCAACCGATTAAGGACTTAATCTAATAGGGTAGGCTAATGTGTAAAGGTGTAACGAAACAAACATTTGGTGTGAAAAAAAGACAGGAATGGCTCAACAGGTTTTTCTAGGGGTATCTTACTCTAAAAATGAGAGTAAACAAAAAGGTTTATATGCGGGTTAACTAACCAGTGCGGTTAGTTAATATCACAACATATATAGACTTTTTGGGTATAATCCTAGAAATTTACCAGTTTAGAAATTGTCACTCCATATATTAAAATAGTACTTATTATTGTGGTCTCGAATAGATATACCAAGCCAAGTTTTAAAGTCTACAACATCACAGGCACACTCATAATTTTGTGAAATTTAGGAAAACATTTAGAAACGGATAAGGCTAAATTCTCACAATATCTAACAAGGGTTATGTGTGCAGATGAATTTCACAAAAATATGCTCCAAAAAAATTTAAATTTAAGCATAATTTAAGCACTTTATTGTGAACAATAGGACAAGTAAGCGTTCTAATTCTCTTCCCCCCAATTGAATTATACAACCCCCTCGTTGTATAAATATAACATTAAGAACGAGAAATAAAAAGAATTAGAACGAGAAACTCTCATGGGATTTTCTCGGTATGATCCTCCATGTTGTGTTTATGAGCAAGATTGTGTGTTGTAAATGCGGGTCTGGATTCCAGCATGACTATAACACACAGTATTCCAGAATATAAATACCCTAGCAAAATTATTTTCTTCTTTTTGGTAAGGTCCTGTATAAAATATAGGAAAAACAATACAATTCTATCTCGATACTCGATGGTTAGAAAAATAAAAACAAAAACAAAAAACTGTACAGGAAGTCGATACGCCGTATCCCAAAACCAGGATACGCC
>BQNB010104770.1:0-23744 GCA_026074375.1 Tanacetum coccineum
TTGATGATTTAAATAATGGAAAGGATGGTATAACATGGCAAAGCATGGTTTGGATGGAAGAGGATGCCAAAGATGGTTTAGCTAAATAGGGAAATAACAGCTTGAGAATGTAGGTAGGAGGTCAAAGATATAGAAAATGAGGCAAACTTAAAATTTTTGTTCCCCCTGGCGGCGGTCCCATATCACCAGGCGGTCCCAAATATATTGGGGGGCCGCCAGGTATTTGAGGGGTTCATTTTCTGGAAGAGAGAAAATTTTCAGTTTTCCCTTTTTCTTAAATCTAGTGATTTCGGCATCTACCAAATTCAAGAATCAACTATTTCAAGCAATAATATGTAGTCCTAAACTATCATGTAAATCATTTAGCAAGTAGTGGCATTGTTCGCATGTCATATTCATACAGTTGGCTAATCATAGAGTGTTGGTAGGATGGAGAAAATCATCCAAGTTAAATGCAATTGTCATTTGCCATTCCTAGTCCTAATAATATATCAAAAGACATAATGTATTAAACAAGAAAGATAATAGTAATAATAATAGTCTCTTAGTAGTTATGCTAACATGTTCACTTCCGTTTTCCACCCATCATGTTCTTGACAGCTTATCCAATTGACCTTAATCCTTCCCGGTGAGTATCTCGTTGTTGAGTTTGAAGATTAATAGTTTCGAAGAGATGGGTGTTCAAGTAATGACTTTCACGAGGAGGGTTTTGACGGACTCTAGGGACAACATTGGACGATGAGGAGATGTTTTAGGATGGATATGAAGAGTTGGAATGAAACGATTCATCATCATTTTCATCAAGGTTATCATCTAACGGATGAGATGAGGATATATGATTTAAAGTGGTGGAGGAGGAGCTAGCATTTGATTCACGAGGTCTTTTCTTGCCATGATCCGATCTCGTCTTTCGCTCATAATGAGGAGCGAGGGGATGCATGACTTGATCATGTGAGATGTAGCGATCAATTACTAGCTCGGGAAAGACGGACACAACATGTTTGAACAATCTAGTAAAAAGCATTCCATAAGGTAAGAGTTCCTTAGGTTTGCTTCGAGTCTTTTCCATTCTTTTGAGAATGAAGAATGCTAGATTGTATCGAGTGGAGGTTTCAATGCAATTAAGCATATGACAAAGACACGCGAAGACATGATCCTTATGATCTCCTAGACAAATGGCGTTTTCACGAATGATATCAACCCATGGTTTCATTTGAGGTTGAAGTTTGCGAGTTAAGATTTTGTTTTTGTCGACGACAATGGTTTTCTTGTTTTTAGTACGAGTAACTTGACCTTGTCGAGGAATTTGAATGAAAGACTTGACAACGCTTGGAGACGGGGGAGTGGTTTTATAATGACCTTTACTAGGAACACTTATTGACAAGTAGTCGAGTGACCACATGTCGGTGTGTGACACTTGACCTTTGAACGGTATTTTTAAGATTTGACTGAATTCCTTAAGAGTGAGAGAGAATGACTTACTTTGTATAAAAAAGTTGACCACAAAATGACCCGTGGAGTTATAATCAAAATTTAGTTGACTATAGAACTCGAGAACAAAACGAGGAACAATTTGTTCGTTTATGTTCAACAAACAATCAAAATCAATTGATTCAAACTTAGCACGGATGTGACTTATGTTTTCAAAATTTTGACTCACAACCCTACCCTCATGAAAATATCGTTTTTCAAGACTAGCAATTGTGTTTTGTAATGGTTGATTAAATTCATTTGATATGAGTGGAATGTAGTTTCGGGTCTTTTGATGATCTAGTGCGGTAATTGGAGGCATTGTTACCTAGAACAAAACAATCAAAGTCATATTTTAATCTCTTACATATGTGTTGATATTTTGAGTTCGTGCCTAGTGTGTGCCTAGATGTACCAAATGTGGAGTAACGATTAACTCGACCTAACAATTAAAATCTTAAGAGTTAATCCAAACACTCCTTAGTTTAATTTTGCTCATCCAAACATGTCGAAAAATACATATGAATTATGTATCTCGACCTTTGTTCATGAGATCATTATGCATGTGTTTGAAAACGTTTTTAAGTTGTATTGACAATGCATAACCACAATTTCATTATGTTCCTAACGTGAGTAATTTGAAAATAAAATTGGGGTTTTGGTTTGAAATCAATTTTTCAACAAATTAACTAATGTATGCAAATCCTATGTCTACGGGAAGCATATTAGTTATACATTGTATCCTAGTAGTCTTAATTGTACAATATTGAAAGAAAAATGAAAAATCTCCAATTTTAATTTTAGTGTTCAATGAACCCTAGACTCACATTGAAAGAAAATAGATGAAATGACTTACAATCGATGGTCTTTAAGATGTTATGGGTGATTATAGGTGTTGATTTGATCTTCAATTTAAGTTTTAGTGGTTGATTTTGAGTTTTTGGGGTGTTGTGTTTGTGTTCGTCGCTTCAGATATGAAAGGGGGCATTTGTTTTTGTGTTTTGAAATTTTTTAGTTAAGTGTTCAATTTTAGTGTCTGTTGATGGAGGTCCCATATCAACTGGCAGTCCCAGATATATTGGGGGGCCGCCTAAGGTATGGGGGTCCGCCCTTAGCGTAGGGTTTTGGACTCAGTTTTTGATGAAAATTTTACAAATATGAGTGACATTTTAATTTGCATTTCGCGAATTAAAAAAGCTTAAACTACTTCGGATGAAGTATTTAAGTTTTCATGACATGGAATGGAATACGGACTAGAATTGAGATAGAAGAAGGAGAAGCGGACTAATGTGATTTATGGAATGTGTTCCATCATTCCTAAACCAAGATGTAGATAGTTAAACGATTCACGTTTAAGGGGTTTTGTAAGAATGTCAGCAATTTTGTCGACGGACGGCACTTTTTCGATTGAAGTATAGTGATCCTTACCAAGACATTAACAACTAAGAAAGTGGTGACTAAAATCGTGTGTATTGAGGTCGAGAATGTTGCACTGGGTTTTTGCTAAGGTCAATCGCGTCTTTAATGACCGCACAAGATCGGATGTAGTCGAGTATCGCAACGTCGTAGTCAATAAGATCATGTTTCATCCATAGTACATTAGACAATCCTTTTCGGCGCTTACCGTATTCGGCTTCAGTAGGGATATAGCAAGAGACGGTTTGTTCATCGAGAACCAAGATGTCAAACAACATCCATGAACCGTACAATACCCGCTAGTGCTCTTCGATCCCACATCAAAATCTCTCGCATGATCAAAGTCGACATATTACTATAGTTTTCTATGCCGGTCCCCTTAGGATACCAATAATCCTAAGTTGCGTAGTGCCTATTAATTAATCGTAAGATAAGTTATGAAACCGCTTCAAGGTGAGAGGTTTTGGGAGCCTCTTGGAAGCGGGCACAAAGGCAGACACAAAACATGATATCGGGCCTACTTGTTGTTAGGTATAATAGACATGGGGGTTTTCATTGGTTTAGATTCTTCTAAGCTAAATTTCTTAGAATTTCTTAAAATATTTAGATTGATTACAAGAAATTCCCCAATCTTCCATTTGTTTTATTTGTAGTCCAAAGAAGAAGTTAAGTTCGCTCATCATGCTCATCTCGAACTCGTCATGCATGATTTTGGAAAATTCATCACACATGTCTTGACAAGTCGAACCGAATATGATGTCATCGACATATATTTGAACGATTAATGCGAGTTTGAACTTCATCTTAGTAAAAGGAGTGTTATACTACCATCCTACTTTTATATTCCATGTTTAATAAGGACAAGCTTTAATATATCAAACCAAGCTTTGGGATGCTTGTTTAGACATATAAAGCTTTCTTTAGGTTTATAAACATGATCCGGTTTTTCAAAGTCAATGAATCCTGGAGGTTGTGCCACGTATACCTCCTCATTGATAAAACCGTTCAGGAATGCACTTTTTACATCTATTTGGAATAGTTTTAAGTCCTAAATGCACAATCATAAGCTAATATATCCAATTGACTCAAGTCTAGTAACCGGGGTCATAATATCATCATAATCGCTGCCCTCGTTGTTGATTAAAGCCTTGAGCAACTAACCTAGCCTTATTCTAGAGAAACAAAACCGTTCTCCGTGTAACTTTTTTCTAAACACATACTGCCTTAGTTCCTATAATTGTCCTATACATAGTTAGTTGGAACTAACATCCCAAACTCTTAGCAATTAATTGATGTTAATTCTTCTTGCATACGACCCTATCCAACTATCATTCGATAAGGCTTCATTCACATTCTAGTTCTATAGTTGATATAAAACAAAAGAAGTTACTTTTGGTTTTAGGCTTGTGATCTAAGGGTTCTTTGGTTAAGGTTTCGTATGACATTTTTCTAATGATTGGTTTCCTAGATTCCTTTAATAATGACATTTCGTTAATCTCGAAAGTTTCATCCACAATGTCAACTCTAGGTATTTTTTTTCGGTAACCTAAATTGCTTCTTCTTCATCTAAGTCAATCATCCGCAAGGTGATGTCTTAGAGGGTGTGGGGAGTTTCATCGAATGTCCACGTAAAAGTGTTTTTTCAACTTTCCTAGTGTGCTGTTTAGAAGATGTAGGCTTACTATTTTGAGAGTAACCTAAAAAGATACCTTTCGTATGACTTTGGGTCAAACGTTGTATGAGTCTTTTGTGTTTAAAAATAAATTACTTTGCTTCCCAAACACTCTAAAGTAATCTAAAGTAGGTTTCCTACCTCTTAAAAGTTGTCGAAGGTGTTTTTCCTAAGATGACTCTAATTAGGATTCGGTTGAGAATGTATTTGAAAGTGTCCTACTCTAAACAGACCAAAACTTTTATGTTAACGTTGCTCATTGATCAACTTAAGTCCATACTCATATTCTTGAAGTGTCCTATTTTTCCTTTCAACCACACCATTTATTATGTGAGTGCGAGGAGCGAGAAGTTAAGTGTAATTCCATTGGCAGTACAAAACTCTCCAATGCATCTCATTATAAAAATTCCTCCCTACTGTAGACCGGTTCTTATTGACACTATAGTACATCCTAATTTTGGATTTTGAATTTCTATACTAAATATTTTAAACTTGATCGAAAGCTTCGTTTTTGTCCAAAAGGAATCTAGTCCAAGTATACCAAGAATAGTCATCTACTATGACTAATGTAGCGATTCCCTCGTAACACCGTAACTGGCGGAATGGACACAAAGTAGATCCATAAATGAAGGAGATCCTGAGCATCTTAGTCCGTTGAGACTATATTCTTAGCAATGAACATTTAGGCACAACCTATGTGCATAGCACGAGGATCAAATTATAAAATATGTGACATAACTAATAATGCCCTCAACAGATAAGTTTGTTCAAAGTTAAAGCGTTTTATAAAAATTATGTGCATCAGTTGTTTGATACAGTGCTCAAATGAAAAAAGTAGCTTAACAATCCAATTTTGCCCACAGATTAAGCCCGGTGTAACGCACGGGTGTCGACAAGCCTCGTATTTAGTATGTTTGAACAAATATAGTATGCACTCCTTAATTGATTGAATTTATGAAATCTTATCAAGTATGTTACAGATTGCAAGGAAATAGAAAAAGGGCAGCTTTAATTTGATGTTATGGATTTATTGACTTCTTTATTTGTATGGATGATATTTTCATTAATTATTTATTCAAATTAACCCGTATTCAATCAACCCTATAAAAGTTGTAACAAAACAAAATATTACTAACACCGTAAAGACAACATTTATAAGTTGTATAAACGTCATTGAGAAGCTGTAAAGAAACGTCATACAAAAATTTAATTTTTTTATTTAAAGCTCCATAAACATGTGTCAAACAACTCTATGTCTGTTGTTCAAACAACCCTCTTTATATAGTCCAAATAGCCCATTTAGGCTTTTTTTAACATATAAATGTTGTGAAATACAACATTTGAAAGAAACGTGTGAATACGCAGTTGAGAAAGAAATGTATAATACAAATGAAACATATCACATCAATAGTTAAATAATCAAAAAAGAACTTAGATATATGTAACAACCCACTCCGGAAAGGAGGCCGAAACGTCATAATCATGGTGTCATATCAAAGCATAATAAAGGCATAAAGTCATAAATGATAACATAGGACAAGGTGGAAAGCCGGAATCAAACATCGGCTCCCAATTATAAGATCAACATGAATAACGTAAAAGAAGTCTAAAGGACAAAACATGTGTCCAAGATAGTATAGCACATCAAAATGTCTGCGATATAAAGAAAGGAAGCTAAATAGGTCACTTCCTAAGCACACACTCTCTCATGCCCAATCTCCCGCTAGATACCTGCCGTATAAGAAAGAGAAAGAAAAATACGGCTGAGCATAACGCTCAGTGAGAGATATAATAACAATGTAATTAATGAGTATGAATCCTGGATAGTAAATACAAAGTAGCGGAAAGATCAAAAGTGTCATGAGGAAACCTGGAGAATGCGTCATGAAGAATAGGAAATAAACATGTAAAGCATGGTAATACGAAGTAAAGATGTCATGAAATATCATGGATAGTATAAACATAAATAATAAGGAATGCCCACGAGCTCATATAATCATACATGTCATAATAATAATGTCGTGAATACATGCATATAATAGAGGGGCTGCCTCAACATGTAATAGAGGGGTGACCTCTTATAATAATATGGGTGGAGGGATCAGCTCCAATGTGATGGGATGTAGAGCACACACCAACCAATCACCATGAACGTGTAAACATGTAAACTAGGATGCACCCATACGCCCCTGAATAATAATGGCCAAACATGAAATATAATCTGGTAACATGAAAAGGGACGCCGCGTGAAATCACTCTCAACGCGAAAGAGTCGTGACACAGGTGCCTCATGTGTCACGGTCATGGTACCTCCATGACTAGGTGGTAAGTCATGTAAATCATGGTCATGCGTATATATAGCTCGGGCAATAGAATAAGTCTTGAAATCAAACATGTAAAGGATCATGGCAAAAGACATAAAAATGGGGAAGCATAGCAGTTCTGGGGATGAATCATGAAAAGAAAGAATGTCCTTACTGAAAGGACGGAATATCCGTACCTTATGTCCAGCAGTAACGGAAAGAGATGGATAAGAAGATGGAAGCTACTCCTGCTTAATGCGATCTACATGTTAAAGGACATATATAAGTTACTTGTTCATGATTAAGGTTACTTTCCATTTTTTGTAACTTTCTATTTTTAGTAACTTTCTATTTTTAGTAACTTTCTATAATTAGCATGATTCCTTGATTAGTACGTTCCATGATTAACATATTCCATGATTAGTATGTTTCATGATTAGTATTCTTGTTATATTGGGTACTTTCCAAAAATAGCAGCTTCTAATTATAGTAAGTTTCCAAAAATAGACTTTCCTTAATTAACTTTCCATAAATGATAACTTTCCTGATTTAATAAGTTTCCATAATTAAACTTTCCAAAAATAGACTTTCTAAAAATAGACTTTCCAAAAATAGCAGGTTTCTATATATAGTAAGTTTCCATAAATAGCATGTTTCTATAAATAGCAGGTTTCTATAAATAGTAAGGTTTACATAAATAATATCAAAATGACATTTTCTACCCCCCAACTTATTTTTCTCAGATCATAACAAATATAATAACATGCTTAAATCAGACCCCAAAGTTTCAGAAATTACAAAACAAGTCCTTATACTTTTAAATAGCAATTCGGCTAACAAAATAATTCACAAAACCCTAATCAAATTTTCCCCAATCACAAACACAATTATTTACCAATCATTGGCATTAATTACACCTGGAAAAAATAACAAAACCCTAACCCTAATTCATTTTAACCATTTTTCTTCCCTTTTTCCTTATTTTCGAATTCGGTAAACACATTTAAATCTCCAATAATCATTCGAATTATTTATAAATTATTCCAACAATGTTTCTGAGTTATATGAGATATGTACAACCTCAGAAAAATATAAAATAAATTTTACAATTATTTTATATGCCGATTTCATTTTCATTTCTAAATTAGGGTTTTGAATATGTTTCAATTTATAAAATCAAAATAAAGTGCATGAACATTTTTCCCAGGTTTATAACATATTAACATGATGAAACATAAGTTATAAAATTACCTTTGATGGCCCTTGATGATTTTATGATTTTATGAACCCGGTAGAGCTTTTCGAACCCAAATCAATAACCAAAATCGAACCAAGCACACCCCAAGCTTCCCACTATTTTTCCCACACTCCTTAGCCTTCAAATGATCTTAGAAAAATCGCACAAGTCCTGGAAAAATTCTTTGTGCCGCCACTTAATTTATTTAGGGTTTCGGAAATTGGTTTTAAGAAATTTACAAATGAAAAATGTATATAAAAGATATACTAAAGAATAATGCCGAGATTTTGGGTTTTTCAAAGGGATAAAATCAGATTTTAATTTTGCCTAAATTATTTTATAATTATCCTATTTTATTTTATATTTAATTTGTATAATATAAATAATTAACTTTTAATAATTTCGGCAAAATACATATATATAAGTAATAATTATTTTTCTTGCATAATATAAGATATTTTAATCTTACATAAATTTTCATAATTATTTTCATAATTGCTAAATATTGTATTTTCATAATTTTTATAATTAAACTGAAATTTGTTTAAACTTTTATAGATTTTCTTGCATTAGGGGTATTTTGGTAATTTTACACTTATTGAAATTTTTAGGTTTTACACGTTAAGTCTTAAATGTTAAACTCGTAAAAATAATAGCGTTTATTATTTTTATAAACATTCAACAAGTCCCACATCAACCCGTTGACTTTCAAAAATAAACGTTAGACTTTATTTGACTTTGACCTTATATACTTATATTGCTACATCTGACCCGACCAAAACGACCCACTATATCACATTTTCATGACTTGGACTCTAAAGATATTTTATGCAAAACGACGTTTCGGACAACTTTCTAGTTTTAGCCGAGGCCTGAATCTTGAAGGAAAATGACGAAAATACCCTGCAAGTTTTTGCGGAAACTTACTATATTTGTAACATAATGCAGAAAATTGACTTTTAGTTTTGACCCGTTATTACGCGATTTTAAAACTAACAAACCTCGCGGCAAAGTAAAACGACATTCCGAACAACTTTCGTGTTTCGCCGGAAGGCTGAAACGGATTCGAAAGTGCTCAAATTGACAATTTTCGAATCTGCCAGCACCTAAATAAACTATAATAGATGTTGGAAAATTCTTAAGTTTTCAAATCTTGTTTTCGCCGTAACTTCTTCGTTATTAGGAGTTACGGGGCGTTCGAATTACCGAAACGTTCATAAAAATAAGCTCTATCATATTTCTTAAACAAAAATCAGATTTCTCAAAATCTTGTTCCTCGTTTTCCGTGTCAAAGTTTCTGCCCAGATTTATATGTTACAAATCATGTCAAAAATCCATTTTTAACCAAAAATTCCATTAACGACACATCTAAAATGGTCTATAAACAATACTCAACTTGCTCAATCATCCAACAACAAAACCTAAACTAGAAAACGCAAGATCCCTCAGATTTCATCACATGCAATTATCAAAAATCGATCGAATCACAAAAACAAAAATAACACTAGTAAATTGAATACTTACAATGCTATATAAAGCAAGATCGGACTCGATTAAAACTCCTCTCGTCCCCTTTTGTTCCTAGCCGTGACCTCAGACCAACACCATAACCAAATCCGAACCTTTTTATTTAAAACTAAGCTTCCAATAACATTTATCTATCACTTTTACTACAACCTTTCAACCGAAAATGATTAAATCAAACTCGAACTCTAATTCCAAAAATACTTATTGCATGTGACTTTTATTAGTGGAATAAGTAGGTATCGATGAGGGGATTAATATTTTATAGACAGATCGTCTTGCATGTAAGTTTCCCGGCGACAGGTGGCGGTTTCCGGTGGTGGTGCGCGGCCGGAAATGGGAGGAGGCGGAGAAGACGCATTTTTGTTTTATAAAAATGAAAGTGTGTGTAGTTGGTGTTTATATAAGATGGCACTTTGGCCCTTTGACACAATTAGTCCCTCCCTCTTTTCTTTATTTGAGTTTTTACACATAAGCTTTTACCGTAACATATAACTGGCCACCATGGCTCAGGATTATACTTCGTGACTAAATTTATTTCCGTCACACTTAATTTGGTTTAAAATCTTTAATAAAAATGTTTAACTCACGTCAAAATAAAGTTTTGACTCGGTTTCGGCTAACTCAGGACGAGGACGACAAAATACAATTTATCATCATAAAATTAATAACGGAGCGCGTCGAAATTTCTACGATGCTCAAAACACTTAACGGTCGCGCGGTCAAACGTAGACTCGCAAATCGACTAAAAATAATTATTCTCGGCAAATAAAATATTAAATGTCGACGTTCAACCATATGAAGTCGTAAAATAAAAGTTATGACGTCGAAGTCGCGATCGTCATATGCGTCGTAAAACTCGGGTTGTTACATTCGAGGCTTGAACTATTTTGTTCAAACGTCATCTTTGACATTTAGGATCGAGGCTTGAACTGATGTGTTCAAACATCATTGCAATTTCATCATTTGTGAATCTACTATGACACTGGTTTCTGAGATATCAACTTTTTCAGCAACCATACTCTGAGATTTTCCTGCTTGACATTAAATTAAGTACCTGCACTGAAATCAATTCTTTGTTTCTGCTGACCAGTGAGTGATGTACCTGCGCTTAAATCTAGAGTTTGTTGGCATTCATGAATATTGGGGATATCTACATTTGAACCATGTGTGGGTTCACTGTCATCCTTGCTTGTACAAGGAGCGAGTATCTGTCACGTTGGAATCCACTTAAGACTAACAGTTTTGAAAATCCTACCCGTGTTTCACCTAAGATCAGATCTAGGAGATGTTTTCTCATACACAACGAAAGTCTTATTGGGAGAAAACCTATGTCCTATAAAGATCTTCCTACTAGGTTTTTGAGTATGACTCTTCTGTTCTACGGGTTTGTTACTGTTTCTAGTCTTGTTGGATTGAATCTTAGCACGATAATTCACTTCTTTTAGGAATTTTGTTATACAAGCATCATGATTTGCATTAAAGACACACTTATGACATGTAGAACAAACAAAGTGTTTGGAATCTGAGAAAGAATTAAACTTCTTAGAGTGATCTGCTATGGGCACAACCGTTATCGTTTTGCAACTACTCTTAGATACAGGCAAACTCCTAGTTGAGTGATTAATACTCTTAGGTTTTGGTTTGCTACCATCATCAATGCTTTAAAATCTAGCAGATGGCATCATACTAGTTTTTGAGTTCCTATTTCTTTCTTGTTTTTTTTCTAGCTTCATCTAGATAGTGATTATGAACCATGTCATTTGAACTAAATCTTGACATGTTCTTAGAACTATTCCTAAATGAGCTAGATGCAATCATATGATTAAGTTTTGCAAAAGCAGATTCTTTCCCTTTAGGCAAATAATGTTGAGTGACTGGTTTTGACAAATCGCTTTTCACATCAACTTGGGAAGCAAACCGTGGTTTTGAAATTTTAGGTCGTTCAGATTTAAACACAGTCGGTTGTCTAACAATTGATTGGTTTCTGAGTGATTGTAAAACCGGTTTCCCCAAGACTGATGTTTTTGCAAACTTAGTATCTACACTATTTTCTTTTAACTTCCTTAATTCATTTTTCAAAGCAGCAATTGCAAAAACTTTTCTTGAATCTGAACTTTTAAATCAACATTATTAGTAAGCAAAGAAGTTGTCTGTTCTATAGTCTTAGATCTCGTTATTTTAATAGAATCATACAAATCTTTGTAATGCTTTTTTAAAGCCTCATTTTCCTTAAGTAATGTAGCCACACTATGTTCTAATTTGATGTTTATTTTTTCAAGTACATCAATTTCCTTTTTAATCTTGGCTTTATTACCTGTTTCATTCAAAATTTGACCATGTTGCCCTGATTTTAAAGCTTGATTTTAATATTTGAGTTCAAAAGCAATACAATGTGCTTCCATTCTTGAAAAATCTTTTTAAAATTGGGCAACGGTCTTTTTGAGTAAAATATTTTCAGACTCGAGTGATTGTTTTGAGTATTCAGTTGTGTGGTTATTAAGTAATGAATCAAGCATAGGACTTTTAACTTGACAAGGATATTGGTCAACCCTACCTTTATTAATGATTTCAGGTTGCTCAGTATGCTGTTATCCTATAGCATAGATATTACATTCAGCAGTCAATTGTACCTCAGCCATTGGCTCTTCGTCATATATGGGTCCGATATCTGCATCATCATCTGTATCATTCCCTGACCCGCTGCTATCATCTTGCACTTCTGATTCTGTTTCACTACTTTCTATAACAACCAAATCAACATCTACTGCTTTACACGTATTAATCTTACTCTCTTTCGTCTACATCAATCTTTTATTTACCCTTCTATCATACTGTCTTTGATGACGTGTTCTTTCAGCAACAAACTTCTTAACATTACCCATGTGTTGAAGTAATGTGTCTCTGAATTGTTTAACTTCGATTACAGTGTATTCAGCAAAATACTTGTTTGTCATTTGACTATCATAATCCAAAGTAAATTGAGAATCGATGAATTGCTGAAATTGTCTATTGATCACCCAAAAGGCTGCCATAGATCCATCTTCTTGAAATTCGTCTTTGTCAAGTTGCTTTTGTAGTTGATCTACGTTGAGAAGCATTGTACTTGTGAAAGTATCATCATCTTGAACAAAGAGTGACATGAATGCCCGTTTGAATCCATGTTCGATACGAGAGCCTTTTAAGTCTTCTTTAGAAAGAACTTGAAGGTGTGAATGAAGTGAACGAAAATATGCCATGCATCTTTCTTTTACTTTTGACATCTTGTATTTGATTGCATGTACATCTTTTGTTTTAGAATCTGAGCTGCTTTCCATTACTGATTTGCTGAGTGCAGTGTCTGAATTACTGTTATCTTTCCTAGAGTAAGTGTTTTCCATGATAATTGGATCAACTTTCAATTCTTGAACGGTATTTGATTGAACTTCTTGTGTTTGCAACTTCTTTTCATTTAACAATTGCTGAATCTCTTGTTGATGAAGAATTATTTCAAGCATATATTTCATAATGAAATCCATGTCCTTTATAATTGCATCTCTAAAGGATTGAGTATTGAATCTTGTATATTTCAGAATACACTCTCTTAACTTTGAATTGAAAGCATTTTCAAACGTTGTTCTGAGGTTTGTCAAAGTAGTCTTGCAATCAGTCTTACAAGGTATTTCTTTGGTAAGTTGTTGTTCTAGTAAATCCATGTCTTGAGAGAATGTTCTTTTGAATATAGGTACTTGACCAAAGTCTTGTAAAGTATCTGTGAGAAACGTAAATTTTGACTGAAGTGCTTTAAGACTTTTTATGCATCCTTCTTTTGAAAGTCGTGCCTTCTCTTGAACTTTTGAAATTGAACATGAAGAAATCGTGTCATTGTGAAGAACACTTGATGTTTGAGTTGGCAAATTGGTATTGGTATTTGACATTTTGATGTTGTGAATGGATATCGGATCTTAAGTTTTATGAAGTGATTAAGTTGTGGTTTGATTTAACTTTGAATGTTGTATATCTCTCAAGTTGAATGGTATAAATCACCTGTATAAATCACCGGTATAAATCTCCTGGTATAAATCACCGTTATAAATTACTGGTATAAATCACGTGTATAAATCGCCTGTATAAATTACGCGTATAAATCGCCTGTATAAATCACGCGTATAAATCGCCTGTATAAATCACGCCTATAAATCGCGTGTATAAATTACGCGTATAAATCGCCTGTATAAATCATGCGTATAAATCGCCTGTATAAATCACCCGTATAAATCACCCCCTTTAGACTGCGTATAAATCGCCCCTTTTAGACTGCGTATAAATCGCCACCTTTGAGAGTGTATAAATCGCCGCCTTCAAAAACGTATAAATCGCCGTATACCAGAACCGTATAAATCGCCGGATTCAAAACGTATAAATCGCCGAATTCAAAAAAACGTATAAAAAGCCATATTCAAAAAACGTATAAAACGCCTTAAGACTCAAAAACTTCAAATCACTTAAACACACAATTTTTGACCTTTTTGTTTGATTTTTCTTGTACAACTTACTTTCCTAAGCCTATTAAAAGCATAAAAACACAAACTTTAAAGATTTTAACACAAAAAATTCCGAATCAAGATTCTTGGTACAAAAGACTTTTCAAACCAAAAATACTCAAAAAAATGAAATCATTTGAAGTTTTTCAAAGTTTTCCTTTTAAACCTAGCTTATACTAATATAGATAAACAAGAAAGTAACAAACTTTATGGTTTTTTTTGAACACACAAAATATGAAATCTTTTGTGATGAGTTCGAACCAAACGCAGCACAAAAACAAACCAAATAAACGCACACAAAAATCACCAAAAACCCCTTGGCTCTTGATACCACATGTTATCCCAAATAACTAATCCATATCACAACACAATAAGCTATACCAATAAGCTATAAGAGATGAGCCAAATAAGCAAAGAAAGAAAGAGAGAAAAGAGAAAGAAGTTTAGAGAGAGAATGTAGAGATAGAAACAAGAGTGGTATGATTACTATGTGAGAAATGATAACCAACACCCTCTCCATGTGTGGAGAGGGTTGTATTTATAGTGCTCATACCCTACCTTAGGCGTATGAACTATTCCTTGGGTCGGGCTTGGCTTGTGTTGGGCTTTAGCCCGAAACATGGACAATATTAGCTTAAAGTCCAAGCCTGTTAAACCCGACTAGCCTATTACAATACAAGACTAATTAATACAAAGACGACCGACGACATTCTTGTTCAAATTATATAAAAATAAGGCTAGCAGTCATGTGCATTTATTTTACGGGTTTTACGTAAAATGCTTAAGTGTTGCATTAAATATCATGCATGCATGCATATTCTACCACCTTGCATATATACACACTTATACACACACACACACACTTAACACTTAAATTTGAAAAATGATTTCCCCCTCCCTTTTTAGATCCCACCATCAGCACACACCCCACACAAGGACACACCATGTGCCATTTTGTTCTCTAGTTTCTTACATCTTGGTACACTATCTTGTCATCTTGCCTAACCAACCCATGCACCATCCCACACATTTAGCTAACCATTGGTACCACCTTGTCTCGTTGGTAACCGACCTTGTCTCTTGCTAGCTCATTTCTACTATAAAAGAAAGCCTCTAGTCTTCATTTTTCACACACAAAACAAATTCCATATCTGTTGTTTCTCTCTCAACTCACATGTTACAAACACCCCTTTTATAATACGTTCACATTTATCCTAAGTGTTATTTCAATAATATTAGGTAAAGGATTAATAAGCTAGTCACTGGTGTTGATATTTGAGTATTATATAGATAGGTGGGTTAGATTAGTCTTTGATTCATCCACTTTTTCATCCTCTTTTGTAAGTCACAAAAACCTCATGTTCTTATTACTTATTTTAGCATTTCATATCACTCTTGCATCATTTCATGTCACTATTACATAGTTGTTTGTGTAAAATATCTTTAAAAGCTTAAAAGTGAAGTTACAATAAAATATCAACTTTGAAGCTCGTTTTATTCACATAAATATACTTTTTACTAAATCTCTTTTTACCACACTTTAATATGCTATCTTAGGTGTAACATACTCAAAAATCATAACTCATGGATGTATTCTTGTATTTTTAGTTTGTAAAGCAAAGCCGGGTTTTAAAGTTAAAATATGGCTGAGTGCACATGTTTAGACCTATTTTTTAGTACGTTGGACTTTGAATTTTAGACAGTGACAATAGAATAATATGTAGCCAACATAGCAACTCAAACGTAGCAAGTTGAACCATTAAAAACGGACAAATAACGAAGAAGTTATGGCCAAATGAAAATGGGTAAAAGTCATTTCGTAACTTACTATTTTAGCACTGAAATTCGAAATTGGCATGACCTAGCTACTTTAGGGCTGTTTTGGGTGTCTTGGGCTCAAATTGAGGGAACATATTAGTTTGACTTTTTGTAGCCCACTTGGGATACTACACATAAAAATTAACCGTCGACCAAAGGACAAGAACCGAGAGAGTTATGACCCTCCAAAGTTGAGCAAAAACCATTTTTACAAAAGTGTTAAAACTTTAAAATAAGTTATAGAACTTTTGCGTAAATCATGGTTTGACTTATAAAACTTGTACATAAACATGTAAGGTGACAAAACATTTATAAAAACTCATGATAACATCAAATATTTAATACTTTTTGGTATCAAATTCCCTATCAAAATGCTTGTAATTATCTCATAAATACTTGAAAATGATACTTAATCACTTATTTATTGTTTTCAGGAAGAAATCAAGCATTTTTGCAAGAAACATGGGATTTGGACACAAAAATGCGCAAATATGGATTTTTATGACGTTTTACGGCGTAACCATCCCGCAAAGGTTACGCCGTAACATAATTAAGACAAGAATGGTCATCACAAAGGTTACGGCGTAATCACTTGCAAAGTTTACGCCGTAACACATCTCATTATAGAATGATGAGTCATCCGAGTCAGCTTTACAGCGTAACAAGGACATTGAAGTTACGCCGTAACATAAATTTTGCCTACGATAAGGAAGCCAACATCAACATGATTACGGCATAACCACACACAAAGGTTACACCGTAACAAGTTCGAAAAGTATAAATAGAGCCCTCATTCTGCATATTCATCATCAACCCTTTTACACAGCATCAAGGGGCGAACCAAGCTTCCATAGGTCGAAGAAATCCATCTGAAGTCCAAGGAAGAAATCACTTTACTTACTTTTGTATTTAATCATTCATAAACAAATCCTATAAGAATTATGAGCTTTTGATCAATGAATCCCTCCATTATTTCTTATTGTTCTGTTACCATGAGTGGCTAAGCACTTCTAGTGCTGGCCTAGTTATGTAATTACTAATGTTATGATTAATGTTTCTTGTTTGATTATCGTTTTATTAGATATCTTTATAGCTTGTCATAGATCCTCGCGTTTTGGCAATATTGAAAGGTAGTCTTGATCCGGTTAGTCCTTTTATTAGGCAATCCACTGAACTTAGGATTTCAAAGGTACTAGGATAAGTTGGAATCTATCCTAGTGTAGGAATCGATTAGATCACCGTCTTAATTACCCTAAATACTTAAAAAAGCACATGAACTCTTTCAGAGAGGGTTAATAATCTATTTAGGTTATAGACAAGTCTTTTGGATGGTTGATACTGAATAGCTACAACCAGGATACCTTAATATCATGACTTTCGAGCAATTGGGATCCATGGAAGTATAGGACAGACCTTGAACGTCAATTCAGATCTGTCAACGTTAGAACACTAATAAAACAATACTTAGACTTTGCACTAGGAAACATGTCATACATAGTACTAATGAAGTAACTAGGTTAGCATGCTTTTCTCCCTATAGTCTTCTTCTCAATTTACTTTTTCGTATTTACTTCCTGTCTTAATCTTCAGAATTATTCAAAACCATTTTCAACCCTGTGACATTTCAAATTATAACTACACTAAACTTAGCTCTTGGAACGACCTCGGATTTACCAATCCTACATTACACACGACCGGGTTCTCTGCCCGTTAGTGCGTGTAGACATCGGTGAACGAGTTTTTATAAATTTAAAACTTGTTAAATTATTTATTTAAAAGAAAATACGCATCAAGTTTTTGGCGTCGCTGTCGAGGAGCTAAAAATTAGTAGTAATTTGATTTTCTGTGTTCTTTGCATTTCATTTCTACACTAGTTTTTGTTGATTTTTTAGGAATCATTATGGCTGGGGAAAATATCGACAACCTCACCATGGAACAATATTTGACGTTGACTCGAGGAAACCAGGCACCGGGCGTGGTTAGACCAGAAATTGGGGGCAATGTCAATTTTGAGATTAAGAGTCAATTCATGCGGGAATTGAGGGAAGACACCTTTTTAGGAAATGAAAATGACGACGCCCACGAACACATTGAGCGGGTTTTGGACATCGTCAGTTTGTTCAACATTCCAGGAGTAACATGTGATGCAGTCATGCTTCGTGTTTTTCCAATCACCCTCACTGGAGCTGCAAAAAGGTGGGTGGATAGACTAACCCCAAGAACCATTAACACCTGGGATCTCCTCACAAAGGCCTTTGTCCAAAGGTACTATCCATCATCTAAGACCGCTAAACAACTTGAAGACATTCAGAACTTCAAGCAAGAGGGAGAAGATACATTGTACGAAGATTGCGAAAGGTACAATGACCCACTATATAAGTGCCCAACTCACGACATAAATAGTCATCAGAAGGTAAATATCTTCTACAATGGTTTGAGCACTATGAACCGTCAATTACTAGACTCGCATGGGCCAATTCCTGGCATGACAATTGCTGAAGGTTTAACAGCAATCCAGACTATGGCTAACCACTCTCAAAAATGGCACGACAGTTTACCTAGGCAAAGCATATGTGGCAGTAATAACTCTAAAGGAATGGCTGCTATTGCTAGTAAACTTGATAACCTTGGTCGAGATATGAAGAAGTTAAAAGAAAATGTTCATGCTATTCAAGTAGGATGCAGCTTTGCAGAGGACCTCATCTCGACAAAGAATGCCCCCTTAACAAAGAGGTAAAAAGTATGGAGGAAGTTAAGTACGGGGAGTTTAGTCGACCCTTTCCAAACAACAACCGTGTTAACGAGAAATTTGGTAGGAAGTATATGGGTATGGCTCGCAACCTCCGTTAGGCGATAGAAAACCAAACCTAACTGAAACAATCAATAAATATATGGAAGAAATGGCCAAGAGACATGCAGAACAAGACGAATGGTTAAAGAAGTTATACCTCAACAATGAGACAAGTAGAGGAAATCACAATAAGATTATTCAAAGTCTTGAGACTAAGGTAAAAACCTTAACCAATAAGGTTGAAGGAAGAACAAACAAGGCAAAGTTCGAGGAATGTAAGGCCATCTATATGGAAGATGAGACACCCTTGTACACACCCTTCCACTACTCGACGAAGGAAATTGAATATTTTTCTGCTAGTTCAGGGTTTTCAGATAATGAAACACAAGAAGATGAAATACTGGAAGGCAACAATGGGGTAACCAAGCTCGACGTCACTACTAACTTAAAAAAACAAACCCCTCAAGTTAAAAAACAAAATGTAAGCTACTTTGTTGAGCCCTACGAACCACCAATTCCCTTTCCTAGACGTCTAGAGCAACATGCCGAAGAGGCATTGGTTCGTGAAACTATGGAGAGCCTAAAAAAATTAGGATAAATCGTCCCCTCTTGAAGGAAATAAGACAAACTGATAACTACGCTCAACACTTAAAAAAACTGGTAGCTAATAAACCAAAAACTGAGGAAGATAATGAAGTTAAGATGAACCCTAGGTGCTCTGCTCTCCTCCTGAATTAGCTATATCCTAAAGAGGAAGATCCAGGAAGTTTAATTCTACCCTGTTCGATTAGAAGGTTAGATTTTAACAATGCTTTGGCAGATTTAGGAGCTAGCATCAGCATTATACCATTCTCTATGTACAAACGTTTAGGAATGGGAAAGCTTGAACCAATAAACATGGTGATAGAAATGGCAGATAATACAAAACGTATTCCTAAAGGAATAGTAAAAAATCTGCTAATAAAGATCGACAAGTTCATGTTCCCTGTTGATTTTGTCATACTCGATATGATCGAGGACTTTAGAATGCCCATTATTCTAGGGAGACCTCTTCTAGCCACGACCCATGCCAAGGTAGACATTTTTAGGAAGACTATTTCTCTAGAGGTAGGAAATGAAAAAGTCATATTCGAAATGAGGAGGAGGTTTTCCACCACTATTTTTGAATATGTTCGAGCAATCAAAAGAGAAATCCACATTAGAGATGACGATTCTGAGCCCTATGACTTTAACCAATTATAAGGCATCGACCTTGATATTTTTGCTTATGACATTAAGATGCATGGATCATATAAGGAAGCAGATACTAACAAAGAAAAATTTAAGGAATATGAGATAGTAGAGCAATGTTTAAACCCTGCAGAAAAAGGGCACATTGGTGCGAAGCACTATCACAGGAAAAGGAAGGTTTACGTAAGTATTGGGCCTCGTGTGATCCACATAATGACATATGTGATGGAGGAGCCTTACCCAATGACGTAGAAAGACTTTATTGGGAGAGCAAAAATGATAATGAACAAGTGGATTTAGAATGGGAGGAATTAAGCTTCAATAACTGGGTAAGAATAAAATTTGATAAAGTTTGTAAAATGACCAGAGATAGAATCCTTGAAGATTATTAGAGGAAAGTATTTAACGAGGCTGAGCTAGAGAATGAGAAGAAGGAGGATTCCGAGGAATACGGGGAGAGCAAAACTAACGCATTAAAAATTATTCTAGAAATGGCAGATGAAAACTGTTTTAGTAGTACAAGTGATGACAAGAACGACTTAGGAGGAATAATTGATCAATTAAAACAGAATCTTCACGAAAAATCCACTGACCCTGACAACGAAAACCATCAGGAAAGAAAATACAAATTGCTTGGAATAATTTATAAAGAACCACCACCAATCTTAATTAAAAAGATCGAGGTTACAAGATACAATATTGGCCTAGGAGAAATCTATACGGGAACAAAAAATTTAGGGATCGACGAAAAACCTAGAACTAGCACGAATGTTGCCACTGTCCGTGCTGTAATAATGGATGAAGTAGGTGCAGAAGGGAGCGCCAAAGGAGCAACATAGACCGAGCGTGAGTCTAACATAAACACTCGTTAATAAACAAAAGTGCTTATCGGGAGACAACCCATCCTTTATCTTTTCGCATTTTTGTTGGTTTGTACATTTCTCACTTTATTTTGTAGGTTCTTACAGCAAAGAAGTTAAATTTAAGGTCATCTCAACTCGTAATCATGTAGATAAATTTTTTCTACAGGTAGCATTTACGGCGTAACCCTCACAATTACGTCGTAATCATTGAAGCTACGGCGTAATCTAATCCTTGATTACGCCGTAACCAGTCCTTCAAATTTTTTAACCACATGGTTACGCCGTAACCTCTTTTTGCAAGAACCGTAATTTAGTTTGAAATATTTACAAAACCATATATATTTTAAATGAACTTTGTAGGCGTGTTCCCTGAAAACCCTTACCAGACTTCACGCGTCCACTTGGGCCACCAAGTGGTTTAAAAGGCTTATTGCATTCGCTAAATGCAACCGTGATTCCTACGAAAGTGAGTTAGTTTTCTTGTACATTTTTGTAAACATTTAATGCCTTTAGGTTTGTTTAGTGATTTCAGGGGAAACGAGGTTGCTCGAGAGGCGCTTAATGGGAATTCATCCCATGTCGTCATCATGTGAAGCTTATAGCAATACTCAGGGGAGTTTCTTGTTCTAATTCTACTATTATTTTTGATTTTCATTTCCTTTAATGTAAAATGGGGACATTGTATAAACTAAGTGGGGGGATGGGAGTAGAATTACCATTGTGACCTATATTTGCCTTCGATTTTCTAGTTTTCTTCAAAAAATGGTGCCAATTTTAATTTGTTGACATGTTTTTCTTACTGAACTAGATTAAATCTTTGCCAAATGCACATTTACCCTATATTTCTGTTGGTGAGGTTAAGCCTGATGATTCCATTTTCATCCATATTACAAAAATCTACCAAAAATATGAATGTGCCGGTAGTATTGTAGACTTTAGAACTTGGCATGTACATCATTTCGAGACCTAATTGATTAGCAGGAATAGATGGTTTGAGAAGGCAACATTTAGGAATTCACCCAAATAGTCCATATGTGTAAAATTGTGTGTGTTTATCGACTTGTTACATTGACTTGTCGACCTCCAGTGATAAAACCCTTTATTGCACTCATTATTTGTGCAAGATACCCCTAGATTACCCCGTTTAGCCAATCTCTTGTTTTAACCCAATATCATATGTTTCATTACACCATATCACCATAACCAACCCTGTAGTCTATATTTTCTTTGTGTTGAAATTTTTGGCTACTTAAGCCCATGGTTTATGGAAATAGGTTTGAAGATTTTAGCACTTTCGTTGAAGACATATCATTATGATCATTGAAAACCCCCCCAGTATTATCACTTTCAATATTGTTCATCTTAAGTTGGGGGATGTATTATGTATTTATGACAGGAGTATTGTGAAAAAAAATGTAAGAAAAAACTCCTTGTGTATTGTAAATGTTGGTTACGTGTTATAAAACCAACAAGTGATGAAGATGGTGCAACTATAAGCCATCTGTTGATTTTGAAGATCGGGCTAGTATGTTCCACAGGATCTCATTGCTACATTCGAAGCTAGCCCATTGTTGAGATATGATCAGGTTTTCGCGCTTGGACACTTGGACTATGGATGGACAGTAGCCGGTTATGACTACCTTATATTATGTTTGACTGTTTGTTTTGTGTTTTATTTAACACCAATTAATGTGTACCCATGCCTAATCCTTAATCTTTGGTTTTACTCGAATAGGGATATTGAATGCAATCATATATATCTATTCCATCATTATGGATGTGTATATTTGATTTGTCGCCCTTGTTGGTGTAACGCTTTTGGTGAAGGATTAAAAGATCTATACTCTATATCATTCTCCATCCTAACCTTTGGTCTTACTCAAATGGAGGAATTGAATGCAATCATGTATGTCTATTCCATTGTATTGAAGAATACAACTAATCTTTGATATGAAATGGGAAGGAACTTAGTGAGAGAAAGTAGAAGGATGGATGTATTCTAGAGAGAGAAAGTAAGAAACATATAATTCATTAGCAAAGTGAGAAAACAAAACCAACCAACCAACCAACACCCTCTCCAAGGCATGGAGAGGGTATTTATACTACAATATTGGCCGGCCATGGGCCTTGAGAGGCTTTCCATGGGCCTTTGGGCCATATTAGCTTATCATACTAGACATTGACTAACTACGGGCTTTGACTAGTTAATATTGGAAGTGATCGAGACTTTTCTTGATCCTAACAATCTCCCCCTAAGGGAGGTCACTCCAATTTACAAAAATTTAATCCTAGCATACTATGCTTTATCTTTAGTCTTTAACTCGTAAACTTCATGTCTTTTATCTTGTGAATATGTTGTCTTGTCTTTTGACTTTAGGCACGAGCTTGTTCCTTTATCTTGACTTGTAAGTGAAATTGTGATCTTGAACACTTTGAGATCATCAACCAAGCATAATCTCGTTTCGCCATCTTGTAACTTTGCCATCTTGTGAACTTGTGACTTCTGGACCGACATGCTCATACCTTTCTTGATTTGTTGACTTGAAAAGTTTTAATGTTGCATCTTTCTTGAAATTCTTTAACTTTAACACTTCGTCACTTCGAGAAAGACGTTCGGTATCAGAGTGACAGAAACTTCTTTGAAATTCTTTGACTTTAATACTTTGTCACTTCAAGAAAGACGTACGGTATCAGAGTAGCAGAAGTCTTGAAACATGTACTTGAGCTTTCATGATGTCTTTATGATTGTCGGTCGGGTATGAGCATGTGGCTATGAATCTTGTTAGATGAGGAAATTTCAAATAATAAATCTCAAACCTGTCAAAAAGAAAAGTCGTTCCACAAAGAGAATGAGAAGTATGCTCAGTATGTCCAACCGCTATTAAACAGGAAAAATG
>BQNB010104771.1:0-23744 GCA_026074375.1 Tanacetum coccineum
ATTTTCAGGTCAATATTTTAAACTTTTTCGACAATTATTTTTGACTTTTATACGTTACGTTTGATTCTGGCGGTTTACCAGGAAGTAAACCCGCGTAAATTTGAAAAACATCATCGGACGCGTTTCGGCATCGGATATTCATTAGTTTAGATATTATATGAGTTATTTTATCTTTTCTAAGTGTTTCGTAGTTTACAATCACTCCCGATATTTATTTTTACGCTTTAACATTTAAATTACGTTTTTTGTGTTTTTGACCTAACGGAACCTCAGAAACTCGAAATCGTTTCGTGTAAACTCTAGTTTTAGTCCATCTGATATTGTTAAGCCAAAATTTTCATTCATATCCCTCCCCCTCCATATATTAGATGCCTAAACCTAAACCAAATGCACCATGAACCTTGAAATTAAATATAAGAGCATCTTTTGAAATATTCATGCATATGTGCATGAAAGTGACATATGATGAAGTCATTCTCATGCACATATCCTTATGGAAGACTTGCACATGTGATCATTTAGAATTATGCACCACCATTTGACTTGGAAATTTAAATTTGTGACATAATATGAACCATGGACCAAAATTTTAAACAATGATGGTCCTTGTGACCTAGTTTCGGCCGAACCACACACACGCCTTTGGTGTGTGTTGGTTACTTAATACTTAAAACCATGTAACCTTAAACCTTCCTTTGGCCTATAAATACCTCATTATAATACACACTAGGGTTTCACATCATTTTCCAAGCCTCATCAAAATTTGACATCTCTCTTTTCCCTCTCTCTAGTCCACGGTCAACAAACACCCCTTATAGGATTTTCATATCTTTGATTTCTAGCAAGATCCACTCATTCCAAGTTCATTTCTAAGAAGATATAACGTGTTTTAAAGCATTGGTTCTTTGATTTAAGGGTTTTATTCAAGATCTACAAATTAGAGTTTGGTTATTATTTGGGGGTTTTCTAGATCTATTATTTTGGGGTATAGATCTTGTGATTTCACTACCTGTCCTTCATTCTTGTAAGTATCTTGAATCTTTCCTTGTGGTTTTCTTTATGTTTTTCTTATATGTTGAAGATCCATACATCCATATGTTGTGTTTCAATTTTTTTGAAAGATTATAAAACAAGATTTTATAAATAATGATGTTCCATTTGTTTCACTAGTTAAATACAATGTTCTTGGTGAGATGAGAGTGGGATGAGTGTTGCAACAATAGCAATGAAGGGATTAGGCACTATTGTGAAGTTTGGGTGGATTTTGGTTGCGTTTTTGACAAAAAGTGTTTTTTGTCCCAAATTTGTTTTGAGATTTTGGTCGACCTAAAAATGTTTTCATTAGGCGTAAAAGTAGTTTTTGAAGAGCTCATTTCGAATAGATAGTTTTTCATATATCACACTTTAAAAACGGATTTAAAACGGAAACTTGAAATATTTTTCGGCGAAACCAAATGAATAGTTGCTGATGTGAATAGTAAAACGGGTTTTCGGACACTTTTGGATATTTTTGGACTTTCTAAACACTAGCGAAACATATAGTAACACATACCTATTGATTAGTATCGTTTAAAGACGCCGTTAACATATTTTAGGAAAAGCGTTAAAGTTATTAAAAATAGTAAGTTTGGTAAAATTTAGCAGAACAGACTTAGAAGTTAAGTGATTAAGGTTAGTTAGTGCGTTTTGAAAATATGGAAACTTAATAAATATAGGGGACGGTATTAACGTTTTAAAACTAAAAACTTTTCTAAAATAAAAACTTACTAAAAATAGTAATTTTTGGTTAAACGCCAAGACTTAACGAAAAACAATATGATTTTATTTCGTCATGATTGGATAATCAAAACAAAGAAAACACACATGGATGTCTTTTGGTGATGAACATATTGTCCAATTCTTGGCACACTTTCCGTGTTTCTGAGACGCGTTATTATTCTAGGTCGCGGCTAGATTTCTATATCATCTTTTACTTGCTTTATGAGAAGTAGGCGATACATGCCTCTCGGGTATCTCAGTATCTGACTCTGAATCGTTTGAACACAGAAAAGGTGAAACCATAGGTGCTACAGATACAGGAGGTGGTGAACTCTTCGATGGATTAACCTTTGACGATGAATGAGTATCAAGCTCGAGCACCCTGACAGGTAAGGCAACTGCAGCCGCCCCAACCTCCGGTGCAACCGGAACCTCAACAGGAATAGAACCGATAAGGATAACTCGCGGAAAAGAGGATCCCACACTCTTGACTGATACGTTCCAAGAAATAGAAATAACTGGAGCTGTCATAACCTGTACAAGCAAGAGTTTATATAAATCCCCTTTATATGAAACCATGCCGATGCGTGCAATGCAGGAAAAATATAGATGTAAGGTATAGTCATGGCAAGATTATACTACGTATAATTATAGAAAAAGTATTATAATTAATACTCGCGTACTTATCGATAGTACTTATATACGTAAACAAGTAAGCACGTAGGATCACATACTGGTTATAGACCAGACCTAAATATACTACCTGGTTCTCTATAACCTTGGCTCTGGATACCAATCTGTCACACCCCCAAACGGGGCCTAGTCGGAAACACGTGTCCGGGGGCGTGACGTCATAATATACATCACACAAGATACAAAGAACGACCTCTAAGGGTACGTTTGAAAATCCAACATCGTTGCATTAATTTAAAATAGTTAAGGTTTTACATAGGCCCAAAGATAATATGCGGAAGCGAATAAAAGGTTTTAAAGTTTGACAACGATGTTAACATAGATAATAATAACTCTTGAAAATCAGTCCAATGCAAGGCAACGCCATAAAGCAAGCAAATACATCCACAGCTAAGCACCTAAGAAAAACATGCTAAAACGTCAACATAAAGTTGGTGAATTCATAGGTTTGAATTTAGTATTAAAAGTTGGACCACAAGTTCACAGTACGTGTGTGACAGTTATAACCGATACAGCTTCACATGAAAAGTATTTACTGTTGCGCTAAGCTCATGACACCGAAGCTCAATTTAAAAGGAAGCATATTGTATGCCAAACAAGAATTAATTGCCCTAAAGGTATCTGACCAAGATCACATAGTGAAATCCAACATGGTATATATCCGTTTATCGGGAGCCCCGTGTGTAGTGAGCGCTACTCACCCGGATAGGGATAATTAGTCCTAATAGATTTATTTACAACATTCGCGCTTACTTAACTAGTCCGTCGGTTAAGCAATTGACGGTTCATGATAGTTCGGGCATTAATGGTCCATTCGCTACTTAGGCAACACGTAATCAGAAAAAGGTAACGTAAATTAACTGTGTCCATTGTTTAAAACAAGCAATGTTTCTCACCCCAAAGTAGTAAAGTAAAGATAGTAAAACGTGGGGCTATGAACTCACCTTATCAAGATGAGCAAATGATAAATCACGCAAGAAAAGATGATATAGAAATCTAGCCGCGACCTAGAATAATAACGCGTCTTAGAAACACGGAAAGTATGCCAAGAATTGCACAATATGTTCATCACCAAAATACATCCATGTGTGTTTTTACTTTGGTTTGATTATCAAATCATGACAAAATAAAATTATCGGGTTTTTCGTTAAGTTTCGGCGTTTAACCAAAAATTACTATTTTCAGTAAGTTTCTATTTTAGGAAAGTTTTTAGTTTCAAGACGTTAATACCGTCCCCTATATTTGCTTAATCCATATTTCCTTAAGTGCACTAGAGAAACCTAAACGTTTAACTTTCATGTCCATCTTGCTAAAATTCACCAGACTTACTATTTTTAGTAACTTTAACGCTTTTCCTAAAATATGTTAACGACGTCTTTAAATGATACTAATCAATATATATGTGTTACTATATGTTTCGCTAATGTTTTAAAAGCTCAAAATATCTCAAAAGTGTCCGAAAACCCATTTTACTATTCACATCAGCAACTATTCATTTGGTTTTGCCGAAAAATGTTTCATGTTTCGTTTAGCTATAACTTGGCCGTTTTAAGTCCAATTTTAGTGTGCGGTATATGAAAAACTATCTATTCGAAACGAGCTATCCAAAAACTACTTTTATGCCCGATGAAAATATTTTTAGGTCGACCAAAACCCCAAAACAATTTCGGATCAGCAACTACCTTTTTCACAAATGCTTCCAAAAATCACACCAAACTTCACAATAGTGCATAGTCTAGCCTAATCTCCATTCACAACAAAACCACACCTAAAACTAATATAATCCCTTCATTTCTATTGTTGCAACTCTCATCTCACTAAGAACATATTATTTAACTAGTGAAACAAAGTAACATCATTATTTATAAAATCTTGTTTTATAATCTTTCAAAAATTAAAACACAACATGTAGATGTATGGATCTTGAACATATATGAAAGAACATAAGTAAACCACAAGAAAAGATTCAAAACACTTACAAGAATGAAGAACAAGTAGAGAAATCATAAGATCTATACCTCAAAATACTAGATCTATAAAACCCAACAACAAATCTTGAAACCCTAACTTTAGATCTTGAAGAAAAACCTTTAAATCAAAGAACCAATACTTTAAACAACCTTAGATGTTCTTAGAAATGAACCTTGTATGCTTGGATTATACACGAAATCAAAAAAATGAAAACCCTAAAAGGGTGTGTTTGGCCGTGAGTTAGGGAGAGGGGAAGAGAGAAAGAAAAATTTGATGAGGCTTGGAAAATAAGAAATGACCTAATGTGTGTTATAATGGGGTATTTATAGGTCAAAGGAAGGTTTAGGGTTTCATGGTTTTAAGTATCAAGTGACCAACACACATCAAAGGGGTGTGTGTGTGTGGTTCGGCCGAAACAACACCACAAGTACCATATTGTTCAAAATTTTGAGTCATGGTTCATTATACTTGGTCTTGAGATGATCAAATGAGGTCAAAGTGTGTAAGTATCACATGTTTTGGTCTAACTTGAGGAAATGTGCATAAGAATGACACTCTCATGTGTCACTATCCATCACATGCATGAGAAATTTAAATAAAAGATGCTCTTGAATTAATTTCAAGACTTATGGTTTCATTTGGTTTGGTTTAGGCGTACAACATATTACAAGAGGGGAGGGTGAACGAAATTCTTGACTTATGAACATGAGATGGATGATAACTAAAGTTTACACGAAAAGATCTCGGGTTTCCGGGGTTCCGTTAGGTCAAAAACGCGAAAAACGTAATTTAAAAGTTAAAGCGTAAAATTAAATACCGGGAGTGATCGTAAACTACAAAACACTTAGAAAAGATATAATAACTCATATAATATCTAAACTAATCAAAATCCAAAGTCAGAACGCGTCCGAGGATGTTTTTTCATATTTACACGGGTTAACTTCCCGGTAAACTGCCAGATTCAACGTAACGTACAAAAGTCAAGAATAATTGTCTGAAAAGTTTAAAATATTGACCTGAACTTTTTGGGGTGTGACAATAACTCTATTTTCAATGTGTTTCAAGGAAAATACTTAGGATATCGGATGAGATGTCTGTTGGGATTTAACATCTAAATAACTATTTATTAACACGAGTATGCAGTGGAAAACGTCCCAAAGGGATCACGTATGATGCACATAGATTAACATAAATAACAACAAAATTACTAACATCTTGTTATTGAATTGTGTAATCAAACGGAGCTTAAGAACACCACTTGTTCTTACTAATACCTACGAAACATATCAAGACACCAATGTAGATGTCCTATATGGAATTAGTCCATACAACACGTCCTTGATTACTACCTGAATGCTAGTTCTAAATTCACGATCAAACAAACGAAACACACGGTTTCTTGTCAATAATGAAATCGACTTAAACCCTAAAGGTTTTAAAGGAACCGATCATTTTTTGGGATAAATGAAGAGGAAAAAATATTAACCAACTTGTTTCTAAGGGCATTGTATTTATAGTGTGAGTTTAAGCTAACCCTAATACAATCCAATCACTTAGGGACAAGTTTAGTCTTTTGTTTCCTTTCTTTTCCCCTTAGGCCGGTCCAAACCCTTTCAATATGGACTTTCCATATTGATTTTGGACTTGGATAACTAACATGTCCATTACATGTTAATTAAATAACATTACATTAATTATTCGTCAGATGGACTAATTAACGACCATTAAGTAAATAGTGAAATGTTTAACTAATATAATTAATATAGTTACTATAAATATAGTAATTACATTATAAATGGTAGTATCTCGGTGTATACGAGTATGACCCTATAGACTTACGTATCCCTGGTTGTATAATTATTTAAGCATATCCCAATCGCTCCCACTTGCGAATGTCATAACCATAAATAAATATATAAGCGAAGGTTAGCGCCTAACAACACGCCAATGCTCCCAAAAACACCTGAGTATAGTTTCATAAATGTCTCAGTTTTAAGATAGTTTATTCTTAATCATTCTTTTGTTTCACATACTCTGTTAAAAATGAATATGGATCAAAGTCATCCCATTATTTAACTATTCTGTTTCTCGATATAGATATTGAACAAGATTACCATACTAATCAAGATTCATCTTAATTATATTTGGGTGCGGCCACAAAAACATCTGATAAATTCATCGAGGGGCCCAGTAGATCTAACTCTAGTAACATGTGGAGGAACAAATCATATTTTGACTGCACGTGTCATTTATGTGCTTCACAACACTTCAGAAAATAGCCTTATAACTACCATGATAGTGTTTAACTATAATCATGAAATGTCATCAACACATGCAAGACCTACTTGCTTCTCAAGTCTAAGGACGAGTAAAATATTACCACTTGTGATATTTACTTATTGACAACAATCCATAAAGTGAATACTCACGGTTTGGGGTAGTCCAATATTAATAACCAATGATTAAGATATGAGTTTGGCGAACACGTCCTTTAATATTCAAAGAATATTACCAAGCGCTCACATTTGTCTTAATTCAACAATACTCCCGTATCATTAACCGATTATGAACAACTTTAGAATAATTAAATTATTCATGGATTAAACATGCAGATATAGAACACAATAGTATAAATGAAGATGATCATACCTGGTATATCGATTTATTATTTAATACAACTGCTTACAGTTTCATTATCTAAATATTAAATAAATCAATGCACGATGATCCTAGTTGAATACTTATGCCTTAAGTCATGACGATCACACTTTTTGACAAGACATATGTTCCATGAACAAGTCAACTAGGTTGTGATATTATGGAACTTTGAGAATGTTATTTCAAAAATTCACAAATAGTGAAAGGGTTTGAATAATATGATGATTGTCATTTTGTACGTGTGCACTCAAGTACAAGTATTACTTGTATGAGTATTGACACACTACATTCCATAAGGTGTATGACATCAGCAAAACATCTATTGGAGACAATCATCTCAACAACTTCTAAAATTGTAAAGTATTCTTATTCTTTTAATGTATAATGCAACTATGCTCTTAACCGAGCATATCTAGTCAGCTAAGTCATCAATTAAGATAAGATCTGTAATGATTAGAGTTGAGAACAACCTCAATCAAAATAAGCATTCGTGTATAAAAACAATACTATACTAAAATCCGTAAATGATAAACATTTCTTTGGTAATGTTTGGATCCTACCTGAACTCTAGGTTCATTGACTATTATTCTTGCACCATAATGGTTGCATTATATATCCATAGTTATCTCATTACCAGGGACGACTCTAAGCCAATAAATGAATTTCATAATCCAAACATTTGTTTTAACAGTTATCTAGTGACTTTCACTTAGATATTGTTGTTGTCAGCTCATTTTGCATTCATTCAAATGTTACAACTAGCCACATACATAATATGATGTACATAATGAATCCTTTAGTTACATTTGTTTTAACAGTTATCTAGTGGCTTTCACTTAGATATTGTTGTTGTCAGCTCATTTTGCATTCATTCAAATGTTACAACTAGCCACATACATAATATGATGTACATAATGAATCCTTTAGTTACACTCAGATATTCCATTTGTGTGTTCACTCTCATCAAGTGAGATAGATCATTCAAGGTTCACTCAATGATTCTCCATATTGTATTAGACTTATTCACCGCATATGTTTATCCTTTAAACATATATTCCAAGGTTGTATGTTTTATTTTCTAAATATCTCATAAGAAACTTAATTCCAAGATAAGGGATAAAATCTAGCTTAGTTGAAAAGTTGTTTCTAATACGTTAACAACATATTTGATTTTAGAAAACAAACATAATGTTGCCACTAGCTCTCAGGTACTCATGAGCTATTTTAGTCATAAATAAAAGTCAAATCAAAATAGATCATTGATTTAATAATTAAACTTAAGATTTACCTCTTAGATGCATGCTTTGATCCATACTTGGATTCTTGGATTTTGTATATTTTGTAAAGATTATATTGGATCAATAAACCCCTTTAGATTACACACCGTCCTCACAAAGGTAATCATTTAAAAAAGAGTTTTGATATCCAATTTCCATATTTCATATTTATGACAATTAATCATCTTTATATTTTAATGTTTGTAAACAAGGAAGTTTTAATCACAGTCAATTGCTTGAGTATGAGTCAAACTCCTGTTAGGTACCTAAAAAGTGTTTATTGTTCAACATAAATTAGTCTTGTAATATAAGTTAGTTTTATTATTTATAAAAATGTAATAAGGATAATTATGTCAAACTTAAGAAAAATAGCCTAATTAGCCAAGTAATGATAGGTTAGAGAGATAGTATAAAAAATAGGAGGGAGTTTCTTATTTAGTTAAAAGCTTGTCATTTGTAATTCCTCATTCTCCCTCTCTTTTCTCTCTTTGTATAACAGTTCCTCGTTTGATAAACTTCCTCTCTAGTATTCTCTCTTCACTCCTAAACCTTCATATATGATATACAATGCATAAGTGACATATAACAAGTGATATCAATCGCTAGGAGAGGATCTAGATTGGTAATTTGTGAATCAAAGTGCTTAAACGCGTGTATTTTTTTTATCAAGATTTGGTTCGGTAAGTGTTTACGGGATGTATTTGTCTTCTCTTTGTATTATTTTTACTATATGACGTGATTTTACATCAAAATTTCACGATTTTGTGTAAAATATGTTAAATAGTAACAAATCTTGCAAAAAGAACGAATAGTTTACCTAAGGATTTGTAGATTTGATCGATTCTTGTAACATATTCAAGGTTTTGGAAAAACACGATTGGCTACGATCGAATTCGAAGTTCTTATGTGTGGATTTGTGTATTTTCGGTTCACATAATCTTGAAGCAATCAACCTTGTGGACAAAGTTAGCCTCCCTCCTCCACTTTCTACCCTCTTTGATGCAGTGGTCCAAGCAACACTTTGGTTCCTTTGGCGATATAGAAATGAGTTCGCTTTTTCTCCTAAGAGACCGAATCTAGATCTCCTCTTCAATGACATTAAGCTTTTTTCTTTTAATTGGATTGCTAACAGGCACAAGAAAATTTCCATTAATTGGATTGAGTGGTTTGATAATCCTTGTAACACTCTTCCAATCCCTTTGTAATTGTTTTTTTCTTTTCTCCTATCACCTTGCTAGGTTGTTAATACAAATTTGCCGTTAAAAAAAACATAATCTGTTATTTGTTATCCAGTAAAACTACAAAAACTCGGTATACTTATTTTGGTCCAAGGTAATATATTTGAGTTTCATCTCAAGAAAAGTGTGCAACTAAAAATGTCATCCATTTGTTCAATGAAGGGTGGCTGCAAAACAAGGATGGAAAAAGTTACTAATGCGTCAGATCTTCTTGCAAGTTAAGCTTTGGTGATAGAAACGGTTGTAATTAGCTACAATAATTATTAAGCGGTTATATGTCATATGAATCATATGGATATTGTTTACCTACAGACAAGGTTTCAAATCGAAGCTATTGGACTTTATGCATAAATGGGTACTTATCTGTTCATATTTGTATTTGCATTTGCATTTGAATTTTCATAGGATAAAAAAGAAAGTGCAATTCCATAGCAATGCAAAACAACCTAAACAAGGTTAACAAATACTATATGGGAAGGTACCTTTACATCTCCATGTTGTAAAATACAGCTGGAACCAAGTACGCAGGACGATTATACATCCACTTGGACCCAAGTATGCAGTAAAATATCATACCGCAGCCAAAAAAAGCTTTGGGTCACTTTTATCGCTCTTGACTAGAGCTCCTCATTGAATATGAACTTCAAAGGACTTCATATTTAGGTTGTTTCAAGCGAAATTTACCAAAGTAACCATCTGCAAAATGAGTTTTCTTGCAGAGACCATGTCAGACTCACTTTACCAAATTGACCATGTTCCTCGCGCAAAATGGGCAGCTAGGAACTCGATATACACGTGTCACTCGTATACACCACTTCGTTATTATCGTAGAAAAAAAACAAACCCTAAAATGTTTTGTCAGTTGCTCGCGTATATATGCTAGTTACTCGCGCAAATGTGACAGCGAGAATCTTTTTGGGAAACACACCTCAATTTAACAATTCTATGTTACGAAATGACTAATGCCTGGTATACTAAATGACTAATGCCTGGTAAAGAAATGTCATTTCTAACAGTATGAAATTGTATTTTTCCAGAATTCGTATCCTATAAATCATACTTGTTGTAATGTAAAATTCAAACTACAATTGAAAACCAAACAACATTTGTTTATTGAACAAAATATCCTAAATATTTGTTGGCGGGTTTGTGGTTTTTTGAGGGTTTGTTAAGTTGTTTTGCTCGGGTGTTGTGTGGAATGAAAGTATTGATTATTGGTGACTACGGTTTAACAAGATGGATTTGAGCGAGATCGAGGTAAAAAAAATATTTATGTGTTACGTATATTTTGTAATTTTTATTGAGTTAAGTAACTTTTTGGGTCCTTGTGTTTTGGTGCTGTTTCTCTTTTGGTCCAAATTCAACAAGATTTGGATTTTGGTCCAAAAACATAGTTTCGTTCCACTTTAGTCTTAATTTCCGTAAATTTAGAATAATTTTTTTGGACTAAAAGTGGGATCGATAACGATGTCTTTTGGACCAAAAGTGTAAAGATAAATATATGTCTTTTGGACTAAAGTGGAATATGAAACTATGTCTTTTGGACAAAACCAAACCTTCTTTTTGGAATTTTAGACAAAAGTTGAAAAACGCACCAAAACCAAAGGACAAAAAGTACGTTAACTCTTTTTTATTTGATGTTTGTATTTCTAGTAATATATGTTTTCATGTTTAATTTTTAGGTACCAGTGTTTTTGTGACATGATAGGAGTAAGTTATACTTTGATAAAAAATGATTAGAAGTTTAAGTAGGGCTCTAAGCAAAGTTTGAAGAGTTATTTAGGCAAACCCTGTTTTGGTTGGTTTGAGATATGGATGATTAGACTGGTATTGTATTTTATTATTTTTTTTGTTGGGTCAACAGTTAGTGTTAAACTGGTAATGAAAAATGAAAATATTCCTTTGTTATCCATATAGTTGATAATTTAATATTCACAATTTGGTAGGGAAGAATTTTGCCTAGTAAGTGGGTTAAAGTTTAGTGTAGAAAATTCGACTGATTATAATAAAGCAAAAGACCCAATTCCATTTAGGCGTAGGGTGTTTTCTTCAGATTTAGATGGAGGGCCTATAAGAGGAAAGGATGTTGAATGTTGTGGATATGTGGAAGAGTGGAGTCACGTGTAACATGAGGGTCTGGAATACCTTTCTTGGTTTTTTGTGCCTCTAAGCGGGGTCGTTCGGCACGAATCTTAGTACGATTGTGTGTTAAGAGGGACTAGCAGGGGGATCAGTGTGAGATGTAGGTGTTTGTGCGGTAGTCCGGTTGATTGTGCAGTATGTGATATAGTGAGACATATGACCCACTCTCTGTGTTCGCCAAATATTATTTTGTTACGCGCGCTCGTTCAGTCATATTGCATGTGTTTGGGTGTGAAGAGAGGCGAAAGTGAGTTGTGTGTATATTTGAGCATGTAGTCTAGATTAGGCGATTTCGCGCGGAGCCAAATGGGGGTGGGAGAGTCGCACTGTGGTTATAGTTCTCGCAGATGTAGAATGTTTGTATTGGAGAGCTATTGGGTTTGTGGTGGGTTGTATGTGTAGTGGGTAGATTGTTTACTCTCTAGTTTGTGTGTGGTTGTTGTCAGCAGCACATCAGATTTTTGTTTTTTTTTTTTGGCTGAGATGGTGTCAGATGGTGTGTGGTATTTGTGTGTTTCGCGCGTTGACACTGTGTGTGTTGCGTTGGGTGACGTGTTGGGTTGGGTGGCGGCAGGATAGTAATTTGGTGGCAGATATAGTCGTTCTGGATATGTGTGTGTGTGTTGGTGGGGGAGTTTTGGTTTTGTTGTGCATCATACCCCCTACAAGTGGGTTGTGAGGGTTGCTGTCGGGGACTGGGTCTTTTTGTGTGTGCTGTGACGCACGCTCTCTCTTGATTCCTGATGACGGGAAATGCGCGCTCGCGCGATTTGAAGTCTCGCTTGCTGTTGCCCAGGCGTCTCGCCAATTTCATCTTAGGTAGTCATAATTTACTTTTTAATAGTAAATTTGGCTATTATTGTATACTTTAAGATATATTAGCTTAGAAATATTTTTTTTAGACGTTGGATTCTTGGAGTCTTTATCGAGCAACGAAGGTAATGTTTTGATATTTTAAACGTTTTTGTAGTTCATCATCGAATAGTTGCTTGGTCTTCAAAGCATAGTTTTATCGACACATGCTTAACCTATGTTGCTTGTAAGTATTGAATTTATCTTGTAGGTTGTTAATTTTGATTATGTTAAAAATTAATCATTTGAATGTCTTTATTTTTATTTTAAGGGACAACTAACTGGTGAAGAGACTGGTAAGGATGAGATTGAGGTTGATGCGATGGTGGGTTTCAAGTAGGGCATACTTTGACGGGCGTAGTTTTGAAGACGAACAGTTACCTCGTCACTTAAACCGAAACAATTATTTTAAAGGCCATCTGAAGATGTATGGAATTTGAGACAGAGAAGGGGGGGTATCAAGAGATGAAAAAAAAGGAATGATGATATGTACGAAAAAATGACTAGGCTTATGGAGGATATGAGACGGTTGCCAAAAGCTAACACAACACCTATCATTGCCGATCAACATTTTGGTGTAAGCGATATTAGTGGATTTCAGAGCTATCAGGTACTAATAATAATTTTTTCCTTGTTGGAAGGTAATAATAATTATATATTATGTATTATGGGTTGTCCAATGGGTTTTCGTCTTTTTTTCATACGTTGGACAAACTAATGTTATTCCTTTATATGCAACGCCATCAAATTGGCAAACACCAAATCAGTCAAATTGGTTGTCTCCATCAAATTGGCAAACACCTAATCCATCGTATTTGGGTACTCCAAATTCGTAACCCCCCATCTTGTCGCAGCCTGGTACAAGTAATTGGCAAAACCCAATGACATCTTATTCTCCAAATTTGCCACCCCCTATCCCCTCTCGTGGTCAGGATGCTGGAATATTGGACCCGGTAATCATGAACTTATTTACGAGTATGATTCTATATTACTAAACATCATTAACTAATAATTGTTTATTAATTATTGTTTTTTAGAATTTATGTGATCGAGCAAGGAGGGAACCCCAACCAAGCGTTTATATGCTGAGTCCCTATACGGTTTTGCCTCCTACTACTGTGTTAACTAAAAAAGGATTGATAAAACAAAGAAAAAGGGCAAGACTAAGAAATTATCACCTCTGAATCTTGGCAACACTTTTGCGGATGAAAATGTATCGGGAGATGACGTAACCATAACAGGTGTACAGCAGACTGATAATTATTTTAATTATGAAACCGTGGACCCTGATAAGGTATTTCTTGTTAGTCTTGTATTATAATCTAATAAAATAATTGAAACAATTTTGTTTTTTGAGATAGTTTTTTTAACATGGTTTTTAGGTTACTCGAGATGCTTATGTAACGATGACATAATTTCTTTTAGACCCCTATGATATTTATTTAGATTGTTTTCTTTTGGCCGCAACTAGTTCCGTATCTGTGTACGTATAGGCGTGAACGGTCTTGGCCAGAGGGTTGGTTGTCTAGTGATGTAAGTTTATTAATACACATATTATTATTTAGTAAATATTATTTCCAAATAAAGATATTGATTTTGTTTGTGTTTTATGAATCAGCACATGAATTCATGGATTCAGATCCTAATTAGAGAAAGGACAGAAAATGCCAATTGGACCCTGGCTAAATCGGGTACAGTATGCTTACATCAAGAAAATAATCGTTTCATGATACTGACGGATCCACACAATATCGGAACATTGGATGGTTCAGTGCGTCCTTTCCCATCATGGAATGATGTTACCTGGGTACTTATTTTGTTGATTTATTGTGTTAAAACTTTATAATTGGTTTACAATTCGAATATGACCTATTTTATTGGCTTAATATTTGTAGGTTTATATGCCAATAAACGTTGGGGGAGTTCATTGGGTGACTGGAGCAATAGACTTGGCTGACTCAATATTTTATGTTTTTGACTCCATGGAAAACGAGACCAGAATGTTAATGTTAGAGAAGCAAGTAAGAGATTGGACCCCCGTAATTAACAGCATATTGGAGACGCGTGGCTACTTCAATGGAACTGGACGACAACCCCACAATTTTCGATTCTCTTACAATGAATTATTTGGTTACAAGGTCCCTCAACAAAGAAATTCCAAAGATTGTGGAGTTATAACATGTTGGTTGATTACCAAGTTATGTTTGGGTCAAGCGCCAACAGTGGTTGGTGATAGCCAAGTCTATTGGGATAACATGAGATATTATATGTGTGAGACGTTCTATAAGTGTAGATGTGAGGATACTGAATATTGTGGTTATTGATTAGTATATGTTTTTTATAGTGTATGTTGAAAGGGTTACATTTATAATTTAATAAAATTTTAAATTACATTGATACATTCTGAATAAGTAGACATTAATTAATAAAAGATTACAATCGATTATATTTATTGCAGTACAAGTTTATTAAAGAAAAATAAATAGACATAATAATGTTAAGGTTAACCACTGGCATTCCCAAGAACAGTATCTTTACGGAAAACCTCAACCACGTTTCGCATTGTTATGTTAAGGTAATGCTTTGATGGTTTAGGAGAAAAAACAGAGACATTTTTCAGTATCATTGCAGCGCCTACATTAATATCCTTTCCATAACCACCCTTACCAATGACTTTGTGATGTATTGTTCCAGGTATTGTACCTGAGAGATCTTTCAGAGTCACGTTTAGGTCGCCATTCATATTTGGTGAACAAGACTTCACTATTCCAACAACTTGGTCAAGTTTTCCATTTTTTATAAAGTTATCGATGTCTCCCAAACATCTAGTTACAGTGCCACCAAATGTATTGACATAGTTAGTGGCGCTAACCCACGCTGCACTCTTAAAGTCATCATCGTCACCAACATCCTCAACAACTTTGTCCATATATTGTTGTGTAGACATTAAAGCCCCATCTGGATCTAGAATAAAAACCTTTTCTTTAAGCAGTCTGGCTTGCTGAACAAGACCTGCAGGACCGGGTATTATCCTAACTGGATTTAGGTTTGAGGTAGATGGTTCAACACGAGTGCTACTAGAGACGTGAACAACACCCGAAGGACCAGGTATTATTGTAACTGGATTTGTAGTGTAGGGAGATGGTTCAACATGTGTGCTATTAGAGGAACGAACAACAGGAGTTAAATGAAGATCAGAATCATCAATATCTAGACTGTATTCCCATGCTTCATTTTCGTTGTTAAAACTGGCATCCATTTTTGATAGTTGGTGAAGAAGTTGTGTTTTTTATTCAATGATTATGTATAAGTTGGAATCCATTTTTAAATTAGACGAGTCACTGAATATATAGAAACATTGAGTTGACTAGTCCCTGACATTGGTTTGATCACTTTGTTTCCAAACCTGCAAAGGAGAGCTTGAAGCCGAGGCCTAACACTAGCGAAACAATGTTGGCATACAACTTAACTCTTTTATATTAGAACAAATGTGCGTATCCTTGATATACAAAATAACAATGTTGCAGAATATGCCTACAATGAGCCTTAATAGCTACGGAATACACGCTCTACTAATGACACATAAAGCGGATATGCGTACAACAAACAACTTGATCAAAGCAAGACAAGAATTATTGAGAAGCATTGCTGAAAAGCAAAACTTCATTAACAATTACAGGGCAATATAGATGCTCGAATGATGTTGTTTAACAACACCTATCCAACCATGTGTGTTCTTGTTTGTTGTTTTTTTGTTTTAAGTCAGAATAATAAGGTTGCCAATGTACTAGATTAGGTGTTGTTTATTGTATTCAATGGATCATATGAATCAAGATTCTGGTTTTTACGATTATTTTGAAGACTAGCTTGCCTCTTCCAAAGTTGGAAGAGGCTTATATAGTTTTTACAAAATACCGGGTATTAGTACCCGGCTTAAAACCTGTGATTAACTATTAAACTACGAATTATTATAAACAATAAATATACGGGGTGACCGAGTCTTTTACTCATATCTAACACTTTTTAAGATGCTTTAAATGACAATTCAATGCAAATATATTATTGTACTGGAACTGATAAGACAACTCAACGACTTTATTTTTTATCACTAAATATTTCACGCGATTTATGACAACATCAGATGCTTTTTCAATTGCTTTTACAGACATTGAATGACAATTCAATGCAATTATAATATTGTACTGCAACTGATAAGACAACTCAACAACAGTATTTTTTTTCACTACATAATTCACGCGATTTATGACAACATCAGATGCTTTTTCAATTGCTTTTACAGATATTGAATGACAATTCAATGCAATTATAATATTGTACTGCAACTGATAAGACAACTCAACAACAGTATTTTTTTCACTACATAATTCACGCGATTTATGACAACATCTGACAAGTCATTAGCTTATATATAAACACATTACTTGGGGACTGTCATACTCAAAATAATTCCTCATTCACTTTTTAATTGTATCTTCTCTTTACAATGGCTAGTAACCCAGAAAACGTTAGGTTAAGTGTCCTTGCAAAACTACAAGAAGCATTGGATGAAGAAGATATTCTGGCGGATCAAATTTTAACCATGATGCATCGCTATGCTGATAGGTTTACAAATCGAAGAGTTGAAATTAACAATCTCATGGTTTTGCAAGACCACCCACTTGTGGACTATGGTAAGTACGCCCTTGGTTGCATGACAGGGGCTGACATGAAAAAGTGTGTATACCTAAAAAGCGTTAGGGATGAGCTGCTAAGGAGTATGGAGGAGAAAAGACAGTTGATGGCAAACTACAGAGACATGTAGTTTGATTATTGCTTAACACCAGTTTGCTAACCATCTTTGTAGTTGTTTTTTGTTGTTTTCAAGTTTTTATAAATCGTCAAAATAAGGTTGGCCATGTAATATCTTGTTGTAATGCTAGTAATGACTATCGTTTTTCTTTATTCAAGTATAAGTTTTTGCATTATAGATCACGCATTTCTAGCAGTAATAAGCACATTCGGAGTCAGGACATGATTTTACAAATCTATTCAAGGAAATGACTTATGCATGCCAATGAATGGTACTATTACCTATCGTTGAATTTTATAAAATTCAACTTATCGCGTTAAACAATTGAAATGAAAAAAAAATTAAATAACCCAAACAGACCACACTTTGCAACATCATATCTTATGTATATTAAATTATTTTCGTAACAAACTTTGGTTCACTGGGTAGACCTCATCAAAGACATCACTACCAACCCAAAAAAAATTATCATTTGAAATATCGATTGCGTCAAACGTTCACAAAGATTGCCGATATCGTTATTTTGAACTAAAAAAATACATTCAATAACTACAACTGACACATTTTGCAACGTCATATCTTAATCATATTGAATTATTTTCGTAAAAAATTTTTGGTTCACTGTGTAGACCTCATCAAAGACAACACTACCGACCCAAAATAAAAAAATTCAAATAACGTATCCATAGCGTAAAACGTTCTCAAAGATTTCCCCGAGCTTTATTTTGCAAAAACTATCTAAACCCTAATATATACAAAACCCAAATTTCTGAAAATTTATCAAAATGAAAAAAAAAATAATTAATACTCACTCTCCAAGTTGCGCGAGCAACTTTTTTTTTTCAATATTTTTTTTTTCAAAAATCGACTCAACCACCGAGGGAGTGACACGTGTATTTCGAGTTGTTAGCTGCCCATTTTGCGCGAGCAACATGGCTATATTGGTAATGTCAGAGTTTCATGGTCTCTGCAAGAAAACGTGATATGCAGATGGTTACTTTGGTAAATTTCGCTAATATTTATTGGTTTGTTCATGTAAATCTCTATTCAGTCAAGTTTTGTACGGAATATTATTTATTGACATTCAATAGTTGTTGCTGTTCCCATCAACCTTTCCGTTCTTCACATGTGGTGTATTGATGTACAATAATGCAGCTAGCACCATTAAGAATGCAACTACCACAATTGATAATTCAACTACCAGACCTTATCCATTAAAGATTACAAGGAACCTACACGCTTATCCATTGTTGTGAATTTTCTTTTTCTGTCTAAGTGTACACGAGGTTGTTTTACTTGGTTAAATAGAAACATACGTCTTCACTCATCGAATTTGCTCGGTTGAAAATCTTCCCTTGAAAATATACCACAGGGTTATTTTAAAGGGTTGAGATTCTCTAATATTCATTTTGAACATGATATATAATGTTGTTATTGTTGCTTGAAAAATGTATGATTCAATAGTTTTGTAAACAGGTAATGTTAGTGAGACCATTAAGAGTCGTTGCATGTTCGAATGGTTCTATGGACTAAAATCTCTTTTAAGAATTTACTTAGTATCTTTTTCTAGCGGAGATTCGGTTGTTATTTTGCGAAATCGGATCAACTAGTAGCACCCCTCAAAACTTTTTCTAAAGGCGCATCAAATGTCATTATAATGCAAAAAAAAAATTGTCATAGTTTTATACTGTAGTTTAATAAACATTAGGAGTTTGAGATTGCTAAGTGTTTATTGGGTTAGGAGAGTTGGGTTGTATAACGGTTTGGTTTTGAGATATTATGAGTGTGTATATCTTGACATAAGCTTGTAGTTAGATTGATGTATTCAGTTGTTTAGGAACAAAGCAAAGAGCAAGATGGAAAATACAAGCTTATACTGTTTACCTTGCTAAAACAACCTTTGGTGTGAGAACAAATTATGCTTTGAGGGAACTTGAAATCCAGAAATAATTGGATGAAAATCAGTTTTAAAGCTTCTTTGAGTTTATCGTTAGTGCTTTAAAATTCATGTCTCCACTCTTATTTGACATCATTTGTATATTGCTTTCGATAGGGACGATTTATTCTTCACTTGATGGCCCTTCATATGCTATGGGTGATTTAAATATAGAACATGCATTAAACAAGAAAAAATAGTATATTATTAACCGGTTTAAGGTATGGTTGCAACATTCACTACGAGCTGTTATATCTTCTTAATTGAGTGATATCGGATCAACTAGCGGCACTCTTGAAACCTCTTCATTAGCATCACATGTCATGATCATGCAAAAGATTTTACATAGTGTTTATATAGTAATTAACATTATATTACTAGTAATCAAGAGGACCAACTCTTTATTTTGTAACTGATATGAGGTCATGCGCTTACATTATTTCTTTCCCTTAATTACATATTAATCGTGATCAAGAAAATCTCGAGAAAAGCCTTTTTCTTGTTATTATTATGTTTATCATATCATCTCAATATTTCCGTTTCATTGGTTTGTTCATGTAATGTTCATTCGAATTTTTAAAAGTTATATTATATATTATTGACATTTCATAGTAGTTGCTGGTAGGGGTGTCAAATGGGTTGACCCGACCAGACCAAGCCCGATAAAGCCTTATAGGATCGGGTTGATTCGGGTTCAACTAAGCTTATCGGGTTTATCGGGTCAACCCGATAGACCCGATAGCTTAATAGGGTCTGGGTAAGGTCCTAGTTAGTTTCTTATCGGGTTATCGGGTCAACCCAATAAACCCGATAAGATATGATAACATATTAGAAAATGTTTGATTTTTAAACAAAATCCCATTTATAAGTAAATTTTTTAACAAGTTTACTGCTACTAGCATTATTATGCCATACATTTGTTTATTTAGCATACAACTTTTGCAACAAAATAAAAAGGTACAACTTTTGCAGTTGCGCTCTCTTTGTTTCATATATGAAGCACACACTGTGACAGCAATATCGTATAAATATTTTTTTTTTGAACGGCAACTTTTATTAGAAAGCTAGCAAGGAGTTAGAACAATTATAAAGCAATCAAATAAGGATGTTGAAGGCAACAATCCCAAGTAAACTTTAGATTACATCTAGAATTACTCCAAATGAAAGAACGAGAAACAACATCATCGAACAAAGTCTCTTTGCGCGGTTTCTTGGAAGCAAAAAGAAGCTGGTTACGAAAATTCCACAAGCACCACCAAGACACATAAAAAACGTCTTCTAGGATCCCTTTAAGCTTGGAGCCCAATCGAATAGAATTAAACCACTCCAACCAGCCCGAATAAGAATCAACAGGGCTCCAAGAAACGTTCCACCATTGACATATAAGCCGTGAAATAGCTAAAGCCATGTCACAGGAAAAGAAAAGATGGGATGTATCTTCCTGCAAGACATTACATATCGGACATAAAGAAGATTGCACCTGAATACCACGTTTGAGAAGGTTAGACCTAGTGGGGAGGCGATCAAGGTGGAGTTTCCACGCGAAAACATTCACCTTATTAGGAATAGTCTTAATCCATCTCGTAGCAATATTCTCTTTTGGAAGTAGAACCTCGTCCACAAGGTCACGAGCATCTTTAACACAAAAGTCCCCACCCCCGTTCAAGTCCCAAGCCCATCTATCATCTACATTAGAAAGAACCTTCGACCTAACCAAATCCTGAATGTTTTCGAGCTGCTGAGTTTCCACACCTCCCCTGACATGGCGACGAAAAGAGCTATCGATCTCGCCTTGCATTTTAACCGCAACTGAACATTCCTTGTTGTTCTCCAGGGCGTACAACCTAGGGAAAAGCTCATTGAAAGGAACCTCACCTAACCAAAGATCTTCCCAGAAGCGAGTTTGCATACCTGAACCAACACGACGCTTACAATGAGATAGAAAGTCTATACCTTGAAGTTTTAAGGCCGAAACTTCCCGAATAATAGACAACCAATTCGAACAATGGAAAGAAGAGCGTATCTGGAAAGAAGAACCATGCATGGCTGAAATGAAACGAAACCACAACGAATTATCATGAGAAAGAAATCTCCACACCCATCTGAAAAGAAGCGCACGATTAAGGGCATAAAAACTGGAGACACCTAAACCTCCATATTTCTTAGAAGCGAGCACTTTCGTCCACTTAACCCACGAAATCTTCCTATCGACACCTTGAACACCATTAAAAAAATTACGACGTAAAGATTCCATCTCATGTAACACGGTCTTCGGCACCTTGTATAAAGACATAGGGTAGATGGGAGTAGAGCCTAAAACCGCCTTTAGTAACGTGAGACGACCTCCTATGGAGAGGGTATTAATCTTCCACTTCGAAAGCCTAGACTTAATCTTACCAACCATATCATCCCAAGCATTGATCTTAGACATATTACCTCTAACCATAACCCCTAAGTTATAATCTTGATAAACAAGTAACGATACAGACACCGATTGGCTTCCCCCGATGCTCCCCGACGTTTCAACCGATTTTTGTTTTTTCCCAGCACGTTGTTTGCTGGCGGGACGCTCTCTTTTATTCGGACCAAACACCTTTTGGAGATTATCTCCATCAATCGGCTCCGCCACATCCCATTTGGGGTAATCTTTCAAAAATTTCCACACGTGAGGGTATAGAAATTTTTTACCAACTCGCTCCAAGTAAACCGTCTTCACAGTCTCGATCAAGTCAGCTTCATTTTCCCCGCTTTTACGATTTGCTTGTTTGTAATAAGCGTTAAACCGTTGGCAATCACCGTGCATTTTGGTCCATTTTCCCGTCAACATATTTTTGGTACGCACCGGACCTGTTGTTCGGTCGTGGAAATCTTCAACAATCTTATTCCAATAGATTTCATCCCGTTGTTCTTTTCCGATATTGTTGTCCTGCGAGTGCTCGATCCAAGCCTCGGCTAGCAAGATTTCTTCTTTGTCATTCCAACGGATATTGAGTCGCCTTGTTTCCATATCTTCATTTTCATCGCCCTCGTCCAATTCGACAACTGGTTGTTTCCCCGTCCTTTTTTGTTTTCGCTTAGGTTCATGGGGTTCTTGGGCTTGGGGTATTTTGAATTGTGGTTGTGATGAGTGTTGTGGAAAACATTGTGGTTGTGATGATTGTTGTAAAAAAAATGACGGTTGTGATGATTGTTGTGGAAAAAAGTGTGGTTGTGTATTCCTTGGATTCGTGTAACCTTGGAACCCGTATTGTTGATTTTGATGATACGCCAATTGTGATTGATAAGCATGTTCGGGCGGTGACATTTGCGTTCCATAAGGGGGAAACGGTTGCGACGAGTTTGAGTGTTGGGAACCTGGGGTAGACGGATTCGATTGGTTTGGCGAAGATGAGTATTGTTGCAGGTTGGATTGGAGAAGATGGGTAAAATAACCTGGGTTTTGATCATTTGATGGTTGAGACATTTTTTTTGGTAATAAGAAGTTTGGAGAAGATGAGTAATAAGAAGAAGTTTGTTGTAGAGAAGTGTGTGTTAAAATGGTAAAATGAGGTGTTATTTATAGGGAAAAGTAGGTATAAATTTTAAAAAAAATTAAGAAATATAATCGTTTGAAAATAACGGTTATATTCTTAAACCCTTGTCTTTTTCCTTCATCGTAGGCATGGAGAATCCGATTGATTTTTGCAAGTGGCGAGCGAAGGTGGTATGGTGGCGAGCAAAGTGGCGAGGCCACGTAGGAGTGGCGAGGCCACCTCGTCACCAACCCTTTACTCTAATTAAATATAGGTCGTATGAGTATAATGTATTTAATATAATGCGGCATCACAAGTTATAGCGTTACATCACCACCTAATACTCTTTGTTTAATTTTAAAAAAAATGAAACGATATTTAAATCGCATTTGTTAAATAATAACCATGTATTTGTACATGTAAAATAATATTTATAAAGTTAAAAACCTGTATAAATATTATATAAGTGATTCAAAAATGTTTCGTAAATTTTTTATTAAAAACGAACCAACATTATTCATGTCAGGAAAAGTGTATAAAAATCATATTTCTCTTGTTTTAACTTCGTTTTATACGTTCTTTATGTCCACAGTTTTATATTAAGAAAATATATCAAAATATTATATTTATAATATTTTTGTTACTGATGAACAGTAAGTTTTTACTGTTTATAAATTATATAAAACTAATTTTGAATATTTAATTATCGTAATCTCGTAAAAGTCATAACTTACTCATTTTAATTTCGTTTTTAGTGATTCCTTCGAGCACGTCTTCGTAATTAAAAGTTCTATCCAAGTAAATTATTTTCCAAAAAGTTTCTGTTATGAACAGTAATTTATTTTATAAAATTATTTTTATAAAAGCATTTATTATTGTAAACTTGTAAATGGCGTA
>BQNB010104772.1:0-12013 GCA_026074375.1 Tanacetum coccineum
AGACAGTTAAAGTAAAAAGCAATATATTAAAATGGTACAAACTTTGTTACAAGCTTTTGCCTTGATTACAAAAATTCGACTCTACAAATAAGCTATTCTATGTCTATTTATACTAAAACCCTAACTTGAGCTGTGTTTCTTCAGTGAGAAGACTCAAGCCTTGTGCTTGTTGTGTGAGAGTAAGCCCCAAGTTAATCCTAGCCATCAAATTGCCTTTGTCCCCAAGTTCTTTCATCATGTCCCTTGATTTCTTTAGCCAATAAGGTCATTAGGGATTGCCAAGCTATTTTTGGTGTTTTGTGAGGTGGGGGTGAGTGGGAGTAATGGGTTTTGTTGGTTTGTTGCAGGTGTGGAGACAAAAACAAAAGTGAACAGTGGTTAATGGTGTTTGGCGGGAAGTGAGAGTACTATAGGCTGTTTGTAAAGTGACAGGGTATGAGTTTCAGGTATTGGCAAAAAGAGTCCTTGAGTTTGTATCATTGTGTTACATAGATGGTCCCTTGTGTGATTATGGTTTGAAGGGATTGGCAGGATCAGTCCTCAAGAGTTATTAGTTGGTTTTCATGGTTAGTCCTTAAAGGACTAACGTCAGTTAGGGTCAAAGGGTTATAAGCCTTAACATTGTTAAGTGATTGGGCCTTTCTCTTTGGCAGATTAGGCCTGATGTGGCAGTTTGGGCTTCATTTGATTTAAAAATGGAATTGGGCCATTTAATTAAATTTTGGGCTTTTTAGTCTTCATATAATATACTAATGGGCTGACCCGGCCCATTAGATGGTACGGGTGGGCCCATTAAGTATTCTTCGGTTACGGCTTCGGCTTTGACCATTGATTTTGTCGGGGTTGACTTTGACTTTTGTTGACTTTGGCTTCGATTTGACTTTGGCTTTTCCACGCTTTTCCATTCCGTGCTCGGTTTTGTCCGTTTTTGCTTGATTTTTCGTCCTTTTGTCGGATATCCGTTTCCTGCACAATATAAGTGAAAACATACAAATACAATGTATTTTTGGTACGTTTTGGGTCATTTAAGTCCGATTTTAATGGTGAAAGGTATGTGTAATTAAATGCATACCAAAATCCCCCATACTAAGACATTGTCGTGTCCTCACGCAATGCTATGAAGTAAGCACTTAGAAAACTAAGAATCTCGATCCCCCTCGACTAATAACCTTGAAAAGTAGCTAAGTGTTCGTCAAGGGGAATTTAAAGACTCATAAGTTTTGAAAAGCCCTGTCTTTACTATTTTTTAAATATATACTCTTATTCCTACACATATTTTTGTATTTTTCATTTTTCTCAATGTTTTGTACTTTTCATATTAAGCAACTAACTAGAACGTTTGACTTTCGTTATTTTATAACTTTTAGGGATCATAGAACAAGATGCATTTCGATCCGAGAATGCCCCGAAAAGGATAAATTCATCGTCCCCGACTTTTCACTAGCTCCAAACCAAGCTTAAAACGAAATCACCGTTAAATATCAGTTAAGATGCTAACACTACTCATATTTGTAACTTGTGAACTTTTCACTCCCGACAATTATTATATATTAGGTGAATGTGCCATTTCGAATTTCAACCATGGATCAACGTTTTGCAAAAATCTATGCTTCACGTTCCACTCGAGAATAATGAGTTTGAAGGCGAGATCATCCCATGTAGCGACTTTCGTCTTGGCACATCCCAACCTTGCGGCTAAGTGACCAGGCTTTTGACACCCTACAGAGACTAGTATCGGGACTCACGGACCTTTGGTTTCAAAAACTCTTAGGTTTCCCGTATATACATAGCTTATTTAGAAAAAGCACAACTTAAAATGAAATAGTCTTAGTTCAAAAGCATATTTAAATTTAAGAAAAAGAGATTTTCCTTATATTTATTAAATCACATATATTACACTTAACATAACCATGATGCCATTGTAACCCTCGACCTTTTAGAAGGCTGCAACATCGGTTGTGAGCCGACAAGATGCAACAAACTTTTATCAGTCTCAGATTATTATTCTTACTATAGGCTTTCTTTTAGAAGGCCGCAACATCGGTTGTGAGCCGGCAAGATGCAACAAACTTTTATCAACCCACAGTTTATATTATTACCTTATTAATCATCATTTTTTTTTCTTTTTTTTAAAAAAACTTTATACCACGATATATAGAGAAGACTTCTTTTTTGGAAAATTTAAGTATAAATTTGAACTAAGACAAAAATGTTATTGACTACATTTCAAAAACTGTTGATTTAAGTTTAATTTTCAAAAATAGCACGTATTATTAGTCCGGTTAAGAGCTTATGGGAGAAAAAGCCACAAACTACACTTATGAGCTCTTAAGATTTCCAACTAATCTTTGTTTAGCATCTAACTCATACTTAACTCTATCATTTTTCATTCTTCGCAAATTTAAAATCTTCAATAAACAAGTCAAAATTTACTCTTATTCTACCCAGCAGGAAAGTCAAAATTGTGACAAAACAATTATTTTATTTTTGATTTTTTTTTTAAATTTTGAATTTTTTTGAATTTTTTTTCAAAAATTTTGATGGTAACAACGAGATTACGTGAAAACCAACGCCTCAGGCATAATCAAATCGAATATCCCCCCATACTAGACTGAAACATTGTCCTCAATGTTTTAACAAAGGGTTTTTCTACGTAAATCCTAAGTTGATTTATTAATAATGCTTTAAAGATAAAACGGTAGTCCGATACAGGATTGCTGGATATCGAATTCCCAAAATGAGCGAGGATTTGAAGCTCTTGTGATCGAAGGACAAAAACCGCGAGCACGAGAGGCTTCAGAATCCGGGCAATCCTGGACAATACAACACAAAACACAAAACATGGAAAAGGAAAGAGCTAGCCTCCTCACACAACAAAAACACTTATTCATTACTACATAACATAACTACGGATAAGCATGAGGTGCCTCCCACAAAATGCTTGTTTAGGGTCACTAAGCTTGACCCAATCCCCATACTTGAGCCTTGTTAAGGGGATATAAGTGGAGACGACGGAACATCCAAGACTCAATTCCTCGTTGGTAAGAGCAAGGAAAAATCTCCACTGGGCTTTCAAGAATTTTGGTGACTTTGAAAGCTTTAGTGCCCCGATGAGATAATTCCAGGAGAAGAGAAGTATGAACTCTTTTAGAAGTTAGTATCCCAGGGTTGTATACTTGTTCCTCATTTTTCGGATGAAAACTAGAGGTACATGCTCCTAACCCGGAACTTCTTTTGGGGAAAGAAGTTCATAAAGAGGATGATTAAAATCCTCAAGAATTAAAGACGCATTAGTGGTCTTCTTTACATTCTTTTCCGGTGTTGTAAAGTTGGTGACTTTAAAGAGGTTCTCATGAATGAGTATACCCGGATTAAATACCTTATCCTCGTTGTTGGTTGAAGACAAAGCCTCAACCTCTGAAAAATCCTCATAGAAAACCGAGTCATACTCGGGAAAAGGAAGGACATTATTTGATTCAGGAAGATCAAGTTCATCAAACAAGAGTTTAATACTCTTTATTTTTCTCTTCCATGAAGTCCAATGGAATCATCATAAGTATCACATTAACGGTCTCAATGATCCAAAGAAGTTCAACATCATAAACAATCCATAATGGTGGGGATGAGTAATCAAGATCATGTTCATCGGTGAACATCTCAAAAATGGTGTCATCAAGAGAATTTTCATCAACCGAATCTTCGAGAATAGAATCCATATCCTTGATAGGATCATGGTTAAGCAAATGCTCTAATTCTAGAAGATCGGATTCGGCATCAAAGGGAAGATCATCATTTCCTGGTGGAAATGTGATATGAGCGAGTTCATCGGCGAACTCCTCAAGAAAATAGTCGCTAGTCTCAGAAATGTGGAGACTAGATGAAGAAGAGGTGGTACTGCCACTTAAAGAATTATGAAAAGGAGGGAGAAGAGATGAAGGATTACTATTTCCTGGTGGAAATGAATCACTTGCGAGATAAGCTTCGAATTCTTCCCAAATTAACTCACTTTCTTTGAGGGAGATAAGTGTGGGGGAAGAAGAAGAAGACTTGGAGATCCTTTGGTTTCTAAATCGTGAGTGGGATTACCACGTCGATTGTATTATCATGATAACGGAGGGAGATCATTGGTGTTTATTAAGGATTTACAAGTTCTCAATAATGTCCATCCTCCCGGAATTTCAAGAGAAATCATCATTAACTTCCTTGAAGTTAAGTTGGTATGAAATGAGAGAAGAAAGTGGAATTATGCCACTTGGATGATTGTTTGTAAACAAAACTTCAACGAATATCCTCATGTGAAAGATTTTGTAACATCAATCACGTTGAATGATCTTGATGAGGTTCGTTATGAATAGCTTGAAGTGTCATTTCTCATGTTCAAGATTATCTATTCAATACCGTCCCGGAGAATCTTTCTTCTCTCCATGAACGTCAATCAAACCACTGACGGAATAAATCCGTAATAAAGGTCCCTTCCAAAATAGGGGGACACATGGATCGCTTTCATACTCAACAATGACAAAATCAGCGGGGAATGTGAACTTTCCAACCGGAACAAAGACATCTCTTGCAATTCCTTTCGGAGTGCAAATATCACTGTTAGCTAGTTCAAGAGGTCATTCGGTGAAATAAGATCGGGTAATCCCAAACTCTTTCCACACCGAGAGTGCCATCAAGTTTTTGATGCCAGAACCGAGATCGGCTAGGGCTTTTGAGCACTTTGAGCTCATATAAAACCAACGGCATGAGAAATTTTTTCCAGGGTCACCTAGCTTTTCGGGAAGCTTCTTTAGGATAACCGCTGAGTAATTTTTACTAACGGGTGTATTTGCTAATTCAATAAGCTTCTCCTTATTGGAAAGGAGAGACTTAAGCATCTTTTGATATTTTGGGATTAAAATCAATGCATCGGCAAGAGTGATATTGATATGAAGCTGTTTTAAACATTTCCAAAAACTTGTGTATATGACTTCACATCTTTTTCTTTTTGGTTCTCTATGATTCATTCTTGACGTAAAAGAGATATCGTGTGATGAAGGATCCCTTTAGATGAATCTCAATTTCATTGTTCGGAGGTTTATAGCTTGTTGGACAGGAGATGGGACCCCATGATGGTAAACTCGGAGTTATCCTAGTCCGTTAAAATCTCCTCTTCACGTTCATCCTCCTCCAGATTTATGAATGGAGGAGGGATAGGAACAGAAGGTCCATCAAGAGCAAGACCACTTCGGGTGGTTATGGCTTTCAATTCACCTTTTGGGTTAAGCAACGTTTGCAGAGGGAGATCCCATACCCATGAAGAAGTGGATCATTTTGAATAAAGTTACCTAGCATACTTTCAAGCCTTGATTCGAATTAGCCAAGTTGTTCATTTGAGTTTGCATTGAATTGATCTTGTTTTCATTAACCCTAATGTAGTTTGTTAATTCTTGTGGTAAAGCAACCAGAGGTTGGGTATTAGCGGCTTGATAATTTTGAACCTGATTCTGATTATGATTAGCACCCTGGAAAAACTAATTTCTACCCTGATTGTTACTTTGATTGTTTCCCCTGATTCCGGTTTTGATAAGGTTGACGCGTGGTTGTTTGATTTTGATTGCTTCGTTTTGATTTGGATTTACCATTAAACCAGGTGGTCCGAGATAATTGTTCGAAACATAGCTAAGCATAATTGCGGTACCATTGAGGTTGGTAGGAATTACCACCTTGATTGTAGGTTCCCACAGCATATACGTTCTGATTTTGGCTAACGGTGGCTGGACAATCATTGTAGGAATAAGACCACAAACAAGTCTTCGCAACTTCGGTGTTACGGAAATTACTTGTTGTTTTGTTTTGAAGCACTCTTGTTAAGTTCCTATTCATCTCTTCCATTTAAAGCTTAAGGGATGCTATTTCTGGATTAGAAGAAGTGTTAGAACTCGATGACTCATTCCGTTGAGCAGAAGTATCCCAATCATTGTGATGGGCGGTCATATTTTCAATGAGATCATAACACTCTTCGAGCGCCTTTTCAAAAAGATCCTGTCAGCAGCAGCATTGATAGTATCACGAGCTTAATAAAACACCGTTATGAAGGTATCTATTTTGAGTCAACTGTGTAACAATGATGTGGGTAGGGACATCGATCAATTAAAACTTTATAAAACTTCCCAAGCTCGAAACAAACGACTCTCGGGTCATTGACGGAAATTTGTAATATCATTTCTTAACTAACTTGTACACCATAGAGGGTGGGAAGTATTTTTTCGGAGAAATATTTTTGCCATTTTAGGTCAAAAGAGTTGGATGATAATTCCTTGGCAAACGATCAAACCATTCGGCGCACGATCTGCAAGGAGTAAGGAAGAGATATAGACGAAGGGCGTCATCGGAGACCCCATTCACTTTCATGCTTGGGTGACAACAAAATTTTCCGAATGTAGTTGGCATCATCACCCGGTCCGTGAAATGGACACGAATTTATGAACTTGTTTAATCATGTCATTCTTAAGTTTTAAAAGAAGTCGTTTGCTTGAAATTGCAATCGGAAATCAATTGTCCACCTCGACCATCTTAAAGACGGTTGGCACACTCCTCCATATCTGGAGGTCGGAACAGGTTAAACCACCATCCTCCGGCGGAGTGTCCCGGCAACCACCGGCTCCTATTTAGCGGCCAGTCAAAAGTTCTTCAAAATTAAAAGGTTCAAAACTACCAGTGAGCTTGTTGTTGAGGATGGTTTAGAGGGTGATTACGAATTGAGAACAGATGCGCAGACACTCAAAATTAAAAAGAAAATTACAGACTAATTTATTTGGTTATTTCAACAATATTCATAATCTACTTTTAATAAAGGCCAACGAGATAAGACACTTAAACCTAAAAATAAAAAAGCTTCACGGTAGCATCTTTAGAATCAAAAGAATACTTTACAGGATGAGTCTACGTCGCTAGTGACACCAAAGGGTAAGTTTTAAATCTTTGGTTCGGGAACTTATTAATAGATAATACTTCCTGTTGAAAGTATTTATATGTGGATGATCGTTTAACCAATCTTTGATGATTTTTATTGATAATTAAGGACATTTTTTTTTCCTTGATTTTTTGGTTTTTATATATATAAATATACTAATAAAAGAAAAGGAAAAATATTTTTGTATTTTTGTATTTTTATAAAGAAAATAACTCCACAAAGAAGGATCTTCAAAGCACTAATTTTTAAAGTTCGAAACGACAAACGCTTATACACTCCTCCCCGGCAACGGCGCCAAAAATTGATTGATGTAAATTCAACCCTTTTTATATAAATATAAATATAAATAAATATAAATATATAACAAGGATCAAAATCCACGAAATCAATGAAACCGGAAGTAGTATAGGATATTCCCGGGTCGTAGTCCCAACGATGAGTGAATTGGAAAGTCGATAGTCGGTTTGATATTTGATGTTTGAATGAAAAGAGGTATGGGTTTGATTTTCTAAAGCTACGAGAAAATTAAGGCAAACTACCCTAAAAACGAGAAAATCACACAAATTATACTAAAAACAGAAACGGGAAGCTAAAACGACACACCAAAAACCTAAAACTTGAAATATTAATCCTAAGGTGAATTTTTTTACTTTTCCTAAAAGTAATTGACTAAAAAGTAAGAATAAAGAAGACTAGAACGAAAACGGAGTTAAATTGAGTTCAAAAACGAGAAAACGAGAACGGGGTTTTAATCCCGTTCTTTAAAAAGTAAAATTTTGCAAAAATGACCCTACGAAAGTTTTTCTATTTTTCCTAAATACTATATGATAAAATAAAATTTTGTAAAAAAGAAAAATATTTTTTTGATTTTTATTTAATTTATTATAATTAAAAAACAATTTAAAGGAAAATAATTGATAAAAAATATCAAACGATTATAAAAAATGTGAAAAAATACAGAAAAGTGGATTAAGGTGTACTGGTTCTATGAAAAATAAAAGCTAGAAAATTAGGCTTATAAATAAGCCATAATAAGCTGAAAACACTTAGGGCTTAATGGGCTAAAATGCCTTTATAAATTAAATGATGCAACTCACTACCGGATGAGCTATTGTAGCACAACGGTAGTGAATGTGTGTTATAAAACGTTGGTGATAGGGTCGAGGTCCCGAGTTCGAGTCTTGCTCACTATTGGGGCCTCATCCCTAATCCTAATGTTTTTTATTCCCATTTTTTTACAACTTTTTGAAAAAGCTAAAAATAAGCAACTTTAAAAAAGACAAAAATTTTATAACTAGCAAATAAGCACGAAAATAAGCAAAAGAAAGTGGCAGTTAAGCTTTAAAAACTTAAAACTAAAAAGAGCTAACTGTTTAGCTTTTTTAAAGCAAATAAGCAAATGAAAACTTAGTATAAGCTAAGACAGACAATAAGCAATATCTAATAAGCACTTAAGAACAAAAATTAGCAACTGAAATAAGCTAGAATGGCAAATAAGCTAAAAAAACTAATAAATACTTAAAATTTACTCTAAAAGGCAAATAAGCTTAAATAAGCTTAAAACAAAACCAAATAAGCTAGAACAAGCTTAGACTAACCTAATAAGCAAAGACAAACCAAAATAAGCTAACACCCATAGACAGATAAGCCATAAAAGGCAAATAAGCTATAAGCTCATAATTGGCAGACAAACAGGCCCTATGGTCACTTTTGGCTTAAAAATAAGCCACTTAGAGGGCTCCTTAGGCTTAAAAGCTTATATGGGCTTAAAGGCAAGCCAAGGGACTATAAGGAACACCAAAAAGAAATCAATTTGGAACTTAAATGAGCACTAAAAAGGTTAAAGGAAAAGGGTGGGTCACAATCAGCATTTGCTGATTTGAAATTTTCAAAGACCAAAGCCCATTTGCAGCCCTAAAATAAGCTAAGGAAATAAGCTTAAAAATAAAAGGCAAGGCAAAACAGATTTAGACTAGCTCAAATTGAGCTTATGCTAAAAAAATGGAAGCTGAAAAACAGTTTTACTAACTGAAAATTAAAAATGAAAAATGGCTTTTGAACTAAAAATTTGACTTGCTAAACTTGACAGATTTTGAACAATAAAAGGCAAAACACAAGACACTTTTAACTAATGTCCATTTGAACTTCTTAAAGTAACTCAAAAACACTTTTACAAGATGGTTTAAAAGCCTACTTAATAAGCTTCTTAGGCATTTGTCACCAACAGTTTTTAACCCTTTTTAGACTTAAACTTATAGACATACTTTCAACATTAACACATTTAAAAATAACTGTGTAAAAGAGACTAACTAAAATAAGCTGATTGGGTGGGGTTTTAAAGTTGAAAAGGACCGCAAAATGGACTTTTAACCAAAACTGACACAGTTTAACCCACTATCCCAAACACCCCCTTAATTCTTGAAATCAATTTTTTAGACTGTTTTTGAAGAATTAAAGCAAAGTTTTGTTAAAACAGCAGACAAATAAGCACATTTAAGTTCAAATAAGCAAATTTAGAACAAAGATAAGCACTAATTTAATCAAATATGCAATAAGCAATATGAGCACATAAATGACAGATATGAACAAAAACTTAAACAAAGAACATTAACAAAGAACAAATAAGCACAACAAAGCATAAATAAGCAGAAAGAACAGCAAAATAAGCAGTTGCTACAGTAAATAAGGAAAAATATAAATAAGGACTTACAATACCCTTTACTCAAAACAAGAGTGATAAAAAGGTTCTACAAGCTCTAGCTTGTCAAAGACAAGCTAGTTGGGTCCTATAAGCTCTTCCTTTATTAGCTTATCATCCAAACAATAGCTAAGGTAATTTGAGGGGTGAAATTTTTTTTTGAATTTTCTTAACACTTTTAAGTTATTTTTAGTTAAAAACAGGTTACAAATAGTTAAAATGAGAGCTTATATTTAGCTTATGAACATAAGTTGACACTATAAAAATGATAAGAACTTAAAACAGATTTTAGAGCTAAATACTTAAATTTTTTATTAAATTTATTAAAAGTTACAATAAAGATTACACTACTTAAGCAAAAACTACATAAAAACTAACTGCCAAAATGGCTACAAGAGGACTATATTTATACTACTCGTAGGAAGATTCTAGGAGGTGTATCCCTTGTGCTTCTTTGCCGAGGAGGCTTTAGCTTGTGCTTGTTGTGTGAGAGAAAAGCCCATTTGATCATACTTGATTTGGAGTGTTGCCCAAGTTGTATAATCTCAGCCCTCCTTTTTCTTTAACCAATAGTAGATTAAGGGATTGCCAAAGTGTTCATAAACCCATGTGGGGGTGTGGGGTTTGGTTTTTGGACTGTGGTGATGTGGGGTAAGGGTGAAGGAGATGATGAATAGTGAGGTTAGGGTTTAGGCGGGAAAGGGGTTATGGATAAACAGTATCTGTTATTTGACAGGGGTGAGTTTGGTTGTTTGGCAAGTATAGTCCCTCATGGTTATATATGATATTGCAAATAAGGTCCTTGGTGGGGAGTGAAGTTTTAGGGATTGGCAGGTTTGCCCCTTGAGGGTTATATGATCTCTTTCACCACACGTCCTTGTGGTTATAACAATGGCTAACAGTTGGGCTTATACATTGGGCCGGTTATAATTATGAAAGGAAATGGGCCTTTTAAGGTCTTCATTAAATATACTCATGGGCTTATCCGGCCCATTAGATGGGTACGGGTGGGCCCATTAAGTATTCTTCGATGTCGGCACCGGTTTTGATCGTTGACTTTTCCGGGTTGACTTTTGACTTTGACTTTCTTGGATATTGGCTTCGATTTGACTTTGGCTTTTCCATGCTTTTCCATTCCGTGCTTGGTTTTGTCGTTTTTGGCTTGATTTTTCGTCCTTTTGTCGGATATCCGTTTCCTGCACAAAATAAGTGAAAACATACAAATACAATGTATTTTTGGTACGTTTTGGGTCATTTAAGTCTGATTTTAATGGTGAAAGGTATGTGTAATTAAACGCATACCAAAATCCCCCATACTAAGACATTGCCGTGTCCTCACGCAATGCTATGAAGTAAGCACTTAGAAAACTAAGAATCTCGATCCCCCTCGACTAATAACCTCGAAAAGTAGCTAAGTGTTTGTCAAGGGGAAATAAAGAATCAATAGCTTCGACAAGCCCTGTTTTTACCATTTTTAAATATATACACTAACTACCACTAATATTTTTGTATTTTTTATCTTTTTCTCATTTTTTGTACTAACTTATTTGGGATCATAGAACAAGATGCATTTCGATCCGAGAATGCCCCAAAAAGGATAAATTCATCGTTCCTGACTTTTTATTTATTCCAAACCAAGCTTAAAACGAAATCACCGCTAACTATGAGTTAAGATGCTAACACTACTCATTTTTGCAACTTGTGAACTTTTCACTCCCGACAATTATTACATATTAGGTGTATGTGCTATTTTGAATTTCAACCATGGATCAACGTTTTGCAAAATTCTATGCTTCATGTTCCACCCGAGAATAATGAGTTTGAAGGCGAGATCATCCCATGTAGCGACTAAATAGTATATATATTATTTAGTTATATACTATTTGATGTAACTCAAAGTTATTTAATAGTGAATGGTATTGTTTAAATTGACACAATAGAAGAAACTGCAAATGATAAAACAAATGATAGTTTTAACGAAGGTAGCATACTCCCGTGACACCTTTTGTAGGGTTTTCTTTATTTTGTTGAAAATTTTTAGTTTTTGTAGAGACCTGCACATATAGGGCATTAGATCATTAGTTTTTGAGTTATTTGTTACAACATCACAGGAGGAGCATGAGGCGGGGGGAAGCAAGTCATCCCCATTGGAGTTATTGTAGGATATGTGATTGGTGGTTGTGTGCTTCTGACTCTATTAGTTAAAACATGTAGCATTATGGGATGCAACCAATGGAAGCGGTGTCGTCCCTTAGCTGAAAGGAGTAAAGGTATTCACTTATTTGTAGGGAGCGGCAAACTGCTTTAGGCACTACAAAATGCGAGGTTAGTTCGAGTTTTTTTACGTAGTAATTAAAAAC
>BQNB010104773.1:0-23744 GCA_026074375.1 Tanacetum coccineum
GATCTCATCATTTTCAGTGGTGAAACTTCTCCTTCCAGGTACACTAAGTTCTTTTTGGAGCAAAAGATTGCCGAGATCCGTAGGTTTGTTAATCGTATTCGTTCTGAAGTTGCTACCTTTAGGGAGTATATTGCTCAAATCAACGCCATGGTGGCCGAGTTTAAAGCCATGAAGAATTAGGAAGAGATGCATGACAATTGGTTGGCTGCTAAGGATGCAAGGAGGGGCGAGCAGGGTAGATTGGATGGGTTGAATGAAGTTATTAATGATGCATTAGAGGAGATTGAGAAACTTGAGACCAATGTGGAGATTTTGGAAGGTGCTGCTAACGTGGTTTGATTGTGGTTGGATGATGATGTTATTAGTATTTTGTGTTTATTGTGAAGCTTTTGGTTAAAGGTTATGTTTAGCTATGGTTAAGTATGTAAGTATGGTATGAAGCTAGATAAGTAAACTATGAATGTTTCTATGTAAATGAATATTATGAATATTAAGTATAAATCATGTGTTTATTCTAAACTTCATTTAGCTCTGAATAAGTTATTTGGTTTATGAATCTTTGTGTAGTTTTAAGTTTCTATAATGTTTTATGTTATGTTCAATGATTTGGTATTTCTTTATTTAAGGTTTGTTGATTACTCAAGAGTTTAGTTGTTCATATTGATTTTATTTGAGCTTAAGTTTGCACAATAGTTTAAAATCCTGAATTAGGATCCCTATGTGCACTATGTTTTTTAAAGTAATTTGGATTGTATGCGGCCATTTGCAAACTGAACAACGGCTTTATTTTTATTGTTGTTTTGTGACAGACGTCGTAGTTGGTTTTTGAACCCGGTTACGAAAAATTGTAATTTGTAGATCTAGGTTGAAAGAGTTGGCTGTTTTGTGTTGTGTGCCTTAATTTATAGATTGAGCATATTTGATTTATTTGTTCAGTTCTTTTTTCTTTTGGTGTATAAGTTGTATTTAGGTGATGACAGTATATTTAGTGTTGCGAGTTTTGTTTTCATTTGCGACATACGTGGCAGTTCTTATGCTTTGTGAAACTTGAAAGTTTTTTTAATGCGGCTTTTGTTTAGAATGTGTAATATTATGTTTTCGTTAAACATTGAAGGATGTATATGAAGTGTTATAATGGTCTATTTATCTAATACGTGTAACTACATTATGAGTTTGGATGCTGATGTTGTTGTGTCTAATTCAAGCCGGTACCTGCGTGTATGAGGTTCACTATGTCAGGTATACTTTCTTAATGTAAAACTGGTCTAATTTTGTTTACGAATCACCTCAGAACTGGATAATCAACAACCTTCTCACACGCTTGACACCAAAGACTCCTGTCCTTCCGCACAACACCTTTCTTACACATCTCACCACCGCAGCCTGGGAAGTTCCACCCTTTTCGTGACTTGATGCCATCAATCTTAACTCTGCATTTGAAGGTCAAAGACTGGAAGGATATTTGTTTATGAAAGTGAGTTAACATGAGTACATATGTAGGGCAGCTTGATGGCGAGTATAGAGAAGCTTACATCATTCTTTCTATTTTGAGCCCAAATGAGGAGGTTTTCCAACGTTCCTTCCTTAGCCTGAGAATAGTCGGCATGGACAGCAGCCTGGCTTAGAGATACCTCATCCTCACATATACAGGGTAAGAGAATTTTAATAAATGGGGTAATAATTATACACGCTAGAAGATGGTACTGAGTTTCACATGCTAGCAGAAATAAAGTATCCACTTACAAAAGAAACTCTTGAGAAGATGTTAGTTTTGAGATTGACAGCTGAATCTGAAAGTGAAGCTGCTTTTGACTTACTTAGGTTTATTCAGAAGCAGATAGATGAAATGTAAAGTAAAGATGTGTTTGGATACATCCTCCTCATGATCAAGACGTTGCATATGAAGAAACTTGATGATTGACAAGGTAAATATCAAGTTTAGAGGGGGATTGTTAGGATTTAAAGGCTTTATATTAGTTTTGGAGTTTCTGCTGTTGGTTCAGAGTTGCTACTGTCAGTTAAAGATTAGTGCTGCTAGTTGAAGATTTTGCTGCTGCTGAAGTTTTGAAGAATTTACTCAAGTAGTTAGTGCTGTTAGAGTAAATATTAATATTGTCTTTGTAAGTCAGTATTGTTAGTATGTTAGTACAGTTTTGTATAAGTTAGTGCTGTTATGTATCAGTTAGTACTGCTTATCAGTTATGGATGAGATCGAATAGGAAGAGATAATTTTTGATTAGTAATACATTTTGTAAATCTATTAGGGTTCTTTGGTGTATAAAAGGAGACCCTAGGGTATCTAGTTTAACACATATCAAATAGAGATCTTATTCATATAGTTGAATTCATAGTTAGAGCTTCAAGGTTGTTTGTAAACCCTATCACTATTAAGAGTAATCGTATTAATATATGATCGTATTAAAGATATTGAGCTTTTTGTTATTCTTATTGTACATTACACACACACACACACACACCACTCATTGCTTCTTCTAAAGTATTGAAGAGTAAATTTTCGCATACATCTTTAGTATTAAACAAAGCGTTTCCTATCATTGTAAGTTTTGGATTAAATCCAAGGCGTAACATACTCTTTACGAAGCTAAGGAATCGATCAAGTCTTGGCACTCAAGCGATCAAATTAGCAAGACCAAACGTAAGTAGTCTGCACTCTCATGTGCAGTGACAATATCAAATAGTTAGAGCCACAAACTAGAGAGAGCACGAGAGAAAGTGTCAGCCAATAATCTATCCGGCCCTCACCGAATATACATAACAACTTTGAGGCAGGAGATTAGGAGATCAATCGCCATATGAGTAACACAAATCGGTCATCTGTGAGATCTTGATCACGGTGATGAACAGAAGTGGAGTCATAAAGATCTGGCGGAGCAAGCATTGGTCTATCTAGTATGAGCGTTAGAATTCACGACGCATGACTACATAAGTATACTATCATGCTACTCTGAGTAGCCGCTCTCAGCAAATAACACTCCTTTGAAATATTAATTCTGATCTACATCATCTATCTAATCCTCTTCATCTACGATCTCAATATACACGTTCAAGCTGAGATGAGACGATGAATGGTCTTCACCACTTAGTCTCTGCTACTAACATATACACAGTCACATCTGAAAGTATCTTCTTCACAATGTACTACTCATTTCTTGACATTGATATGATACATATCTAACTATATAATACACCCTTAATAATGATGGGCCATCGAAACTAATTTCAGATACACATTTGTGTATGGTGTGACTATTGTAAACGCAATAGTCACATGAATCATGCACAATTAAACTATACATACACATTAGGTTCATTGGCAAGCAAACACACACTAAAGCATTAGACAGTAACATTATTAACTTACGTGACTCATAAATGTATCGATTTTTGGTTACACGACTTAATCCATGTATGTCTATAGTTTAGTGTGACCAATATAATGAACATTTGGTCAAACAATGCTTCAAGTGTGTGAACATAAATTTGTCATTTCTTTAATGAATACTCGTGATTAATGCTTCAAACTTCCTTTTCAGTTGTCACATATTTTTTTGTTTCTTTATCGAATTTATATGTGTCTAAATATTCAGTAAAAAATAGCAGTCACTTTTAAAATATTGTGACAAAACTTTGACTATAATGACATATAGCCACACACACAATACTTCATGTGACCATACAACTATGGATTATGGTCACATTGAATGAATTTAACGGATCATGTTTGACATATATTTTTTCACATATAATATATATAGTATGAGACTAGAGTATTTAAACTTATTTGTATCTGTCACCAACGTCCCAAAATTTAATGACTAAATACATCAGACAAAAAATTACCAGTTAAAGTACAATAACATAAATATCACACACATGTGTAGACATGAAATTATAAATTAGTTCAACAAAAAATGAGTTCAAGTGTGTCTGTTTATATTATTCCTGGTACTTTAGTCCACATAAATATTTTATCGTCTAGTGGCCGTTCAAAAAAACAGCACTTGTGAACCCCCCCTCAAATCTACTTTTTGTATTAGTGGTTAATTGTGGCTTTTTCCTCCCATCAGCTAAATAAATGAGATAAAATAATTTTCAATAAATAAAGTTGCTTTCATTTTTGCGATTCTTAGTTTTGATCCCTTTTTAAAGATTCCTTCTAATGAAAGTAAGGTACACCTCGAGGTTTTATCAGTGTTGTGGGAAATAGGCTACCGATTCCTTACGGCTCGCTCCCATTGTCTAGGTAGTTAAAAGACCATAGGACTTGAAATTTGGCTATAAAAATAAATAATAATAATAATGTAATAAACTGAAGCCGAAATAAGACTACTATTTCCTGTCGGTTCGCTCCTGATGTCTTAGTTGTTTAAATGGTAGAAGTAATAATAATAATAATAATCTGAGACTGATAAAAGTTGGTTGTACCCTGACGGTTCGCTCCCGTTGACTCAGCCTTCAAAAAGGTCAAGGAAATTCCTGAGGTCAAAATAAGACTACCGTTTCCTGTCGGTTCGCTCCCGATGTCTCAGTTGTTTAAAGGACAGAGGGCTAATATTGTTTCTATAATTATAATAAAGCCAAATTTTGACTCCGGGGTTATCTAAATAAAGCCTCCATCTTTGGACTCATAGTTGAGTTGTTTCAGATGAAATAAAAAGGATAACCCCTAAAACATACGAAATTAGAACCTTAATGTGAACCTTATTCTTAGCATATCGTTTATTTAGGAAATAATTTCAAACTAATTATGGTTTAAACCGGTCTCCTTTATAATAATAAGACCTTAAGCTATTAAAATAAGTGATCTCATTTCTCATTATATTTTCCGAATAAAATCCATTGAGGAATTAGGAATAAGGGAGCGAAAAGTAGCTACGTTTACACAATTAACATTTATGAGTAGTGTTAGCATCTAATTTTATATTTAGCCTTGATTTTGTTTTAAGCTTGGTTTGGGAATTGTAAAAATCAAGGATGACGAAATCCCGTACTTAAAGCCTTTTATATAATTTGAATAAAATTTTAACTTAGTTTTTCTTATTTATTTATTAATGAATAAATGGTTAAAACGGGACATTTTCGAAACAAATGATTTTTATACCCTCGTGATGGACATTTTCTGTTCTTGTTTGATGTGAGGGGTTGTAATTTAAGGGGAGTTAAAATTATTTCTTTCTTAGCGTGTATTATAAACATTGCGTGTGTGACCAGCAATGGCTTAGTGTGGGGGAATTTGATGTGTGCTTAAACACACGTCCTTTTAGCCCCGAAAAACACTATAAAACAGACTAATAACTATAAAATATGAGTAATTATACTGTAAATATGTTTGGTATGCGTTATTATATCTTGCAGGTACAAATGATTGAAAACAAAGCAAAAACAGTGATTTTCGGATGAGTTCGACAACGTTTTCATGTTTTTCGAGATTCAAACGAAGTCGTAAAAATTTCCTGAGCACTTCATTGGAAAGAGCACAGAATTATGAGTCTATCGGTACCTTACTCTCCTTTTAAACCTTTCTTATTTGATTCAGTCAAATCCTTTTTGAACCCTTTATTAATAAAAACATGATTCAATTTAAATAGGCCTTAAATAATTAATAGTGCATATATATAACGAAACCCCTTTCCAACGCAGTTGGAAAAGGGGTGTCCATTTGAGGCATGAACCAAGAGGTCGTGGGTTTGATTCCTGCTTAGCCTCAGCAGAGGTATTTATCTCAACTGCCACGTGGCCCAATCAAGTGATGCCACGTAGCGACCCGATCCATATCCAGATCCAACCCGACCCGTATCTAGATCCGACCCGAACCGTATCCAGACCCGACCATATCCAACCCAGTCAACATTAACCCGTTGACTGATCAATGGTCAATGTTGACCGGTCAACGATCAACGTTGACCGTTGACCTGCCACGTCAGCTGCCACATCAGCAAGTGGTCCCACCGGCTCATGTAGCTGACGACGTGGCTGCCACGTTAGCGATGAGGTTGCATGTGGGAACCCATTATAGCTACAGGGCGGCGGCTGTCTAATGACACCCTGCCATGTGGCATTCTAACATGTGTACTGTGCAGGTGGTGGCTGTTAGTACTAGGTGTCAGTACGAGGTACAGGCGGCAGAGGAGCAGGGCAGCTGGCCAATCAAGTGATGACACGTGGCATAATCGCGTGATCTAAGAGTGTGTCAGTCCGAGGTCAGGCGTGTGCAGGTACGAGCCAATGATTGGTACAAGGTTGTTGGATCCGAGGTTTCTAGAAGGTGACGTGGCATAATATTATTGGTCCAAGAGGAATAATACAACTGTATTAATGACGCGTATTGGGGGAAGTTCTGGCATTAAAGGAAAATGAGGGTTATAAGCTTATTTTAGCTCATCCGATTTGATTTAAGCTTATATATAGCTTTTAGCTTATTTTGAATCTCTTTTTCTTTTCTAGTTTTTAAATAAGTTACACAATAGCCTATTTCGATTAGCTTATTTCTCTAGTTTATTTCATCAATAGATCTAGTTTATTTTGATTTATTAGATGGTTTATTTTGTTTAAATCTCATAGCTTTTAGCTTATAATATTCGAGATACTTAATATTTCGAATTTAAAGATTTTAGCTTATAGCTTATTCATTAGATTATTTGTCTTAACTTTGCTTGTGTCTTATTGTTGATGAAACCAATCTAACACTTAGGCGAGGAGCTTATGGGTCTACTAAGCTAGTTCTATTCCTAAAGTTTAAAGCTTTAAAAGATTTTATTAAGTTATTTAGTGATAAAGCTCAAAACTTTATTAGCTAAATAGTTTTATAAAAGCTAAGTAAGAAATAAACTTGAGAGTTTAATTAGTTTATAAGATGAGGTGGTTGTTTAATTTTTGTTGCATCGATTGGGTTCTACTTTTCTTCCTCTCTCTTTACTTAGTAGATTTAGTTTAATTAGTTTAAAATGTTTATGATTATTGATTTGGTTGTTAGCATGATTAGTGAGTAGTTTTACATATGCTTGTTAAGTGAGTAGTGATTAGTGAATTAAGCATGGATTAAAAAAGGGATTTGTTGATTAATAGTTTTCAGATTTTTTAGGTTTATGTTTTGGTTATTTAAACGGTCAAAAGCCGTAAGAATAATTAGGCATTAACCTAGTAATTAATACCTAGATAAAATATTATTTTTAAAATAAACCAACGTTATGAGAAATAGTTTATTAGACGGGGATTAGTTCATCAATAAAAACTTACATTCACACTTAAGGAACTTTTCATCTCACTTGACAAGCATATGCATTTTTTATGACTTCAATACGTCTATTTTATAGCATAATTTATCCTATGTAATTAACCCATTTTGTATAATTATTGCAAAGAATTGTTATTTAATCGTTTGTATTTGGGAATTGCAGTAATTATGGAGTACTTGGTCTAGATTAACTAAAAGGCACTTATTCTAGAGCTTAAACGAAGATATTTGAAGATTATTGTTCTGACAACCAATACATCATATCCATCAAGGAAGATACGGCGTATATGTGCCTGCACTCACTAAAGACCACGAAGGAAACAAGATCCAACACGCTGTATCCAAGAAACCCCAATACGCCGTATTCAAGCTATATGGAAATAAAATATTCTGGAAGATATCAAACGTGGTCCCTACTCCAAGAAACCCCGATACGCTGTATTCAAGACTTTGGATATGCCGTATCGACCATATTCCAGACCCTATAAATAGAAAACTCAAAAATGAGTTTTAAGTGTGCTAAATCATATTCTCGATACCTAAACCATAAAAGTCGATTTTCAGAGGAGAAAAAGAGCAGAAGAGGTCGAGCAACGCGATTAATTCCATAGGAGACAACGTGTAATTTCTTATACTCTTGTAATCGTTCAGTTTTTGGTATCATTCGTTAACTCGGTTAGTTTACCTTGGCTAAATCATTACTTTTGTATTAATTATGACGTTTGAAGGCTAATACCTTCGGGTATTAGCCATTATTATGAAGATCTTAATGTTTGGTTTGTTTATCTCGATTTCTTAATTTATCGTTGATTGCTTGTTTATGTTTATCAATTTATACTTGTTTACGTGCTTAAGTATGCGACCTATCATTCAACTGGGTCTAGTCCTACATATTTAATGCGCTGCAACTTCGGTGTTGTTTGGGCGTAGGCTAAGAGTCCGGGATAGCTCTCCATATTGCAATTTATATATCTAGAATCATAGGATCACAAATATTGACCTATCCTTGCCTTTAGTTTAGTGAGCTTAGTTGAGCCATAAGGTGACCTTGGTATCAACGAGTACGTTCTTATTCCATTGGTAAGGACTCGGACAGTGGACTACTAGTATATAAAGAGCCGTTAAGCAGTAAGTGGGTAAAGTCTCTATGAGCTAGGGTTTAACAAGATCACCATTGCTTTAATCCCTAAGATAGATTATAATCAGCAAATAAGGATGCTTTATGCGGATGCGTTTAATTGTGACAGAATTCTACGTGTCTAGGTCTTAGGAAGAAGTAACGCCTAAGTCTTAAGAATGATATGCCGCCTCGAGATAAGTAATCATTGCACTAATAAACAAACCAACATTCTGATTGGATTAATAATGGTTAATACAGTTTTTTTATATTTGGCTAGACCGCTCTTTTATCTTTTGTTAATTTGTTTGCGTGTGTTTTTATGTCTTGAATTGATTTTAGTCACCACCAAACCCGTGCCAGTCTCTCAGACTAAAACCCCCCTTATCCATTAGATTTAGGATTAACATAGGTTTAGCATAGATTTTGCATAGATTAGACTAACTTAGATTAGAAAAACCAAAGTATTAATAAATTGAAAGTGTTCCTCGCTCTTAGTGATTGACACCCTAGTTACCACAAAACTCCCACTGACCGGGTACACTGCCCGTTAAAGTGTTGTTTTTGGTTAAGTCGGCAAAATATAAATTTAAAACTTGAATCATAATTTAAAACCACACAACGACACATCAAGTTTTTAGCGCCGTTGCCAAGGAGTGAAAATTAATCTTGATTTTTATTTGATATTTTGGTTTTTAGAATTAGATTAGATCTAACCCTTAGGATTCATGTAGTTTAGATTAAGTCTATATTCCTGTCTGTTTGCTTATTGTGTTTATATAACGCGGCGTATTCAGTTTACCAAATATGGCGTATAAGTTATTTGACGGTTTTCTGCCCTAGTAAGTTTATTACAGGATGGACGATCCAAACATTACTATGGAAGAATACATCAGGCTCAAGGAAGAAAAAGCTCAAAAATGTAGGAAAGTGTTTAGTTGGGAAACTGCTAAGTATTGTAAGATCTGGTATGATGAAGACCTTATCGACCTCAGATCCGTTGAAACCGAATTCCCAGCTATTGTCTTCAATGATAATTTGACATCAAATGGAAACCTTTTTGTGAACCCACGGTAAGTTCTCTTAACAATATGTTTCTTAACAAATTATGAAATTAGAACTTTAGAATTACTCGTGTTATGAACGAATTGACGTATGAGATTACACGATAGTTATTTTGATCAAAAAATTGTTTTTTTATAAAAAAGTAGATTTCGACAAATTTTGATAGATATAAACGGATTGGAAATATGATAATGTAAAAAGTCAATATTGGCCTATTGTTTCCATTCACTCCGAAGAGCTGAGAAATAAGCACTGGTGACATACGGTCTGTTGTATTGATGATTTAAGACTTCTATTATGATGAGATTTTAAGAAATGAATTTTCCTCTATTCATATGATATTACAATGATGCATCTAACATCTAAAATCAAGGGAGTTTTTTCTAACATATATGGTCGAACCTACTCTTTTTTATGCCCTCAACATATCGATGAATTTTTGATTTTCTAAAAAGGAAACATCGTTGTACCGAATATGATGAAGAGGTACAAAAATCGTTTTGTACTATAATGCTCTATTACACCCTGTGCTTCAACAGAATTTTTTCTCCTGATGATACTTAAATCGGATTAAAGCAAATGTTGTGTATACAATAGGTATAATTAATATCTATATGAATACAATCTTCGGGGATGGGTGGGGGTGCGGGGTCTACATGATAATACACAAGGGATCAAATAAATTCTTATGAGGCTAAGTCAACGAATAATTCATAAAGTCACGATAAAATCAATAAAGTCTTCATTATGAAAGTTTTGTCATGGAATTAAATGTAAATATCGTGGCTTGGAATTATCTTGTCAACGGGATGCTATTCAATCTTATTAAGAATTTGTATGTGTCGTTTGGCATTCCGTTGACCCTAAACGGTATTATAAGGATGGTGATTATACAAGAATGTTATGGAGGCCAAGGTACATTTTCTTTACTTACTTTAGGAAAATTGGTCCGGATACAGCGTATTAGGGTAAAACAAATACGACGTATCTGCTATTTTTAACTAAAGTTGACTAAGTCAACAAAATTTGCCAATACCGCGTATTACTCAATCATCAATACGGTGTATCAAGTCTGGGTATAAAAGCCCAGCTAATACGCTGGATCAAGCTTTTTACACACACTCTCTTTTTACCCACTCAAAAAATTTTAACCACAAAAAATTCTTGGAGAATCAATCACTTTCTCTGTGTTTTATCTCTCTTGATTCATTAAAAAAGGTATTGAACCTTAATTCGTCCCTTTTCCATTTGATTTTCTAAATTTCAATTTAGAATTAGGGTTAGGAATTAGTTTTGTAGATTAGGGGTTATGCCATAGAACCATATGCTTAGGTTCCTTTACTCCCTTAAATGAGATAACAGGTAGTGTTGTATAATGTAATGGGTCAAATAGGTAGAAAGGGATACCCCCTTTTTGTTTTTAAACTGCTGAGCAATACGGCGTATCCACTCAAATGGATACGGCGTATTGACTCAATTTTACCCAAATCTTAAAACCTCAATACGACGTATTCATTAAAATGAATATGGTGTATTGATCTGAAAAAGATCATGAGTTTTCATTCCTATACGTCGTATTGATTTCTATCTATATGGTGTATTGACTAGACAGATCTTCATACGGTGTATCCATTTATAAATACGTCGTATCCACCCTCAGAACAGAATGTTTAAAGATTTATTATCTTTGTGCTAATCTTATTAATTTTATAGATATGGCTCTTCCACCTAGAGATTAGAGGCACCAGTACCTTAAGTATGAGGGATTACAGTACACTGATGCAGATATAGCAGATTTTGAGACAAAGTTAGCTAGGATATACAGGAGAGAGGTGCATAGGGTTCAGGTATTTGATTTTGGGGGATTACCAAATTTATTAGCCGAAGGGTTGAGTACTAGGATGCTGATGAAGCACATGGATGCTCAAGGGCAAAGTGTGTTCACTAGCCGAGCCTGGAAGCGGCTATTTAATATTAGAGGCCCGTTGGTGCACGAGCTCATTCTGGAGTTCTTCTGTACGTTTAGGTTTGGAGAGGCAGTACTTGATTTAGACATGATTAGAGCTTTAATGTTTCAGTTAGGTAGAGTTAGGAGGCGTATAGTACGAGACCTCCCTGTTATAGATATGGCCGAGTTGGTGAGGCTGCAAATATGCGTAGAGCTAGATGATACTTGGGCATGAGTACCTGCAAGACCTGCTAGACAGGAGGGTGATGCAGGAGGAGTTGATGAGGAGGCTTCGGTGGCACCAGGAGGTGGTGATGAGGATAAGGAGATGCCTCAGGCTGTGCCACCACTGCCTAGGACTTAGGGTGATAGGATAGCCAGATTAGAGGAAGAGGTGCGTGGTATGCATGAGGCACTTCAAGGTCAGAGAGAGGTACTAGATAGCATGACTCATGACTTTCCAGGTTCACTATATGGACTGTCACTAGCCTCATACGGTTGATAGACAAGGCCGATGTGCCTTACACAAAATATTCAGAGTCACCGGTAGAGTACTAGAGACGTACCAAATAGAGGACCGGAGATGCCAGCACTTCTGTAGTCCCGCAGCAGCCAGACCCATGATCCCTCTATCCTTTATCTTTTGTTTTTATCCTTTGTACATTTATATTATTCGTATCATGATGTACCTAAACTTAAAACTGCTTATCTTTTGATGTATATATTATGGTATGATGATATTGACTTGTTTATGCATGATAGAACAAAGAATGGCAGTAAGTTAAGCACCATAGTTCATGAGTATGTTACAGAACCAAGTATGCTATCCAAATCAAGAGCAAAATTGAGAAGAGAGGGTGTTAACAAGAGCTGAGTGAAGAATGCTAGAGGAAAAGTCTAACTTAAAGACTAGCTAAAAGAAAAGTGCTTCCTGGGAGACAACCCGGATTGTTATTTATTTTTATCGAGTTTGTCTTCTCAGACATCAATACGGCGTATCCAATCCATACCATATGGCGTATTGAATGTTTGTACATTATCAGTCCTTTATTTTATGCACTTTAAACATTATTGTCAGTTCTGTCAATACGGCGTATTCATACACATGATATGGCGTATTCAACAGACTAACCTGTATTTAGATACTTTTTACAAGTTTCTCGATACGGCGTATACCAGTTTATGGATACGGCGTATTGGTCTCCTATACAGTTTTGTTTAGCTTATTTAAATTAACCGTAGATACCCGAGATAGGATTTTGCATGTTTTGCCTATATTTTGCAAAGGACCTCGCTACAAAGAAATCGACGAAGTTGGTGAAGTATCAATCATCTGGAATCCTATATGTGATTGTAGTCATGCTGGAATATAGACGCATTTACAGCACACGTCCTTGCTCATAAACTCAACATGGAGAATCTACCGAGCAAAATATTAGAGGAGTTTCTTATTCTAATTATTATAATTCCCGTTTATAATGCTTAAATTATGCTTAAATTTAAAAAAAAAATCAAGCATACTTTTGTGAAATTACTTGATACATAACCCACATACAATAACCCTTGTTAGATATTGTGAGGATTTAACCTTATCCGTTTCCAAATGTTTACCCAAATTCCACAAAATATGACCCGTACACATTAACCCTTATTAGATATTATGAGGATTTAACCTTATCCGTTTCCAAATGTTTACCTAAATCCACAAAAAATATGAGTAGTGGCGTAAAGTTGTAGACTTTAGAATAAGGATGGCACTCGTGGCTAATGGGTACGGGTATCTCAAACCCATCACTACCTACATAGATTTTTTCTCACCCACCACCCACCCGTCACCCACTAGTGGGTATAACTTTTTACCCATGCCCATGCTCGCGGGTACCCATCGCCCGTAGGTTAGTGAAAATGCAACAAAATTACAAAAAAATGATATGGAAACTAACTACGAAACTACGTTACAAGACACCATATCATATTTTCTAAATACCGAGTTCACAAAATACTTAAAACACGTGTCTGAAACTAGCAAATTAAATGTCATTACACCAAATCACATGTCTGAACTGAAATGTATCATGTATATATCTTTGAAGAGTTGGGTAATTATCAAATATATACCAACAACTTCACAAATATTTAAGTAGTATCATAAATTTTACTCCAACACAAATGAGTTAACGGGTACACGCAAGGTTATTTAGGCGAGTATACCCGTGGGTATTTTAGATGGGTACACCCATGATGGGTGTACATTACCCGTCACCCACCCATCACCTACCGATGGGTACAATGTTTCACCCATGACCCACCCATGGGTGAAAATTGATAGGATTACCTACTTATTTACATGCGGGTACCTTAGGTTATGGGTTTTTTCTCACCCATTTCCATCCCTACTTTAGAACTTGGCTGGGTATATCTATTCGAGATCACAATGATGAGTACTATGGATTTAGATGGAGTAACTTGTTTAAATTAGTAATTTTCTAGGATTACACCCAAAAAGCCTTTATATGTTGCTTTATTTAACTAACTACATTGGTTAGTTAAATCCCATATAAACCATTTGTTTACTCTCATCTTAAGAGTAAGATACCCCTAGAAAAACCTGTAGAGCCAATCCTTTAGGAATAACACCAATTGTTTGTTTCGTTACACCTTTACACCTTAGCCTACCCTGTTAGATTAAGTCCATTTATCAAGTTGCTAGTTGCTTAAAGTGTAAAGTATGTATTTCCCGAGTCTTGTGTTAATTTTCTATCTTTGGTACAGTTGGGAAGAAATTTGCACATTGCAAATAGGAATGTATAAAGTAGTCAAAACTCATGTGTTTTTACTACCATCGCAATTATTGGTACGTCCGAAGAATGAAGAATTATCGAAGGAATTACCTGGAGTTATTATGACCGTGAAGATGGTGAAATTACACCGAGTTTCGTAGTATAGTAATAAAAAAATAGAAAATCGAAACAAAAAAGAGGAGGAAAGTTTGAAGATAATCGTTTCGCAAAAGCTTAGACCAAAGGAATTATATGAAGGATCAATTATTCGTTGATACGTCTTATAAGTCAACGATGCAGAGTATTATATATAGTGGTAGAGATTGCCACTTGTCTTGTAAAAGTATGTAAAGTATGGGATGATTGGGAAGTTGACCATTACGGGAACGCCAACTCAGGTTGTTGTTTTTGATCAATGATCAAGACGTTTGTAAATAGTTTTGTCTTTATCATAGTAACGGTCAGGAAGAAGTGTTTAGCAACTTATATCTTGGATCTAGTCTATTTGTTTTGTAATTTTTATTTAACAACAATTTAATTCCCTTTCCTAATCATTAACCTTGGGTTTTACGCAATTGAGGATGTGATTGAGCATGCATGTCTATTCCGTCGTTACGGCCATGTATGCATGTCTTAGCTGTCTTGTTGGTTTATTACTATTGGTGAAAGTTAGAAGATCTCTACCCTATATCATTCTTCATCCTAACCCATGGTTAAACTCGAATGAGGATGTGATCGAACACACATGTCTATTTTGTCGTTACAGCCATGTATGTGTACTTCAGCTGCCTTGTTTGCTTGGTATTTTTGGTGAAAGATTGTAGAATGATCAACCCTAAACCTTATAATAAAAAAAACCCATTTTACCTTTATAAACTTGTTACTCTTTAGCTCTAGTGGTGGAGATGTGTATCCTTGCCAAGCCTATGATAGAATACTCATCACGACCAAGCAATTGAGCGAATTAGTTACATGTTACCACATAGATTAGTTAAGTGATTTGAGTGTTTTTATCTTTCTATAGGTGTTTGGTTGTGTACTTGTAATGGATCGAATAAATGCTTAAATGAAAAAAATCCTTAGGGATACATTTCTATAAACTTCTAAAGGCTACTTGAGGACAAGTAGGATTCAAGTGAGGGGATATTTGATGACATCAAATAATGTCTATTTTATAGCATCATTTATCTTATGTAATTAACTTATTTTTTATAATTATTGCAAAGAATTATTACTTAATCGTTTGTATTTGAGAATTGCAGTAATTATGGAGTACTTGGTGAAGCTTAACTAAAAGGCACGTATTCTGGAGATTAAACAAAGATATTTGAAGATTACTGTTTTAACAACCAAAATGCCGTATCCATCAAGGAAGATATGGTGTATATGTGCATGCACTTACCAAAGACCACGAAGAAAACAAGATCCAATACGCCGTATCAAAGAAACCCTAATACGCCGTATTTATTCTAGAAGAAATCAAACGTGGTCCCTAATCCAAGAAACCCCCGATACGTCGTATCCAAGACTTTGGATACGCTGTATCGACCATATTCCAAACCCTATAAATAGAAAACTTAAAAACAAGTTTTAAGTGTGCTAAATCATATTCTCAATACCTAAACCATAAAAGTCGATTTTTAGAGGAGAAAAAGAGCAGAAGAGGTTGAGCAAAGCGATTAATTCCATAGGAGATAACGTGTAATTTCTTATACTCTTGTAATCATTCAGTGTTTGGTATCATTCGTTAACTCGGTTATTTTACCTTCGCTAAATCATTGCTTTGTATTAATTATGATGTTTGAAGGCTAATACCTTCGGGTATTAGCCATTATTATAAAGATCTTAATGTTTAGTTTGTTTATCTTGATTTCTTAATTTATCGTTGATTGAAAAGTACGATTTTTAGAGGAGAGGAAAAAGAGGCACGAACGAGGTGAGCGAGCGATCATACAGTTCTCCGCATATAGGAGAAGCAAGGAGATGCTAAGTTGCTTTACTCTTCGTGCCGAGATCTATGTGTCCGTCACGGGGTCAGTGGTGAGGAGGTAGATTCCAGAGGTACAACAGATAAGGTAATCCTATATCCAGTTAACCTCGGCTTTTATTTAGTTACCTCTATCCGCCCTCTATATCATTGCTTCTGTATTAATTTCAGGATGTTTGAAGGTAATACACTTAGGAGAGATACACTATTACAAGCGGGCAAATTAGTTTGTGTCTGAATACATCACAAACTTGACTATACAAGATATCTTTTACGCCTCACGCCCAATATAAATGATTGCTTTTCTATTGTACGCTTGATTGCTGATTATTCTTCAGATTTCTTGTTGACTATTTTATCTCATGTAGTGACTTGTGCTTTGTTCTTTATGTCTGATATCAATTTATAATATATTATAGTTTCTACTATTGTTGGTTTTTGTATCGACGACCCTATGTCAATTGTCAACCTTAGATCTTAGCGTGATGTGATGACGTGATGTTATAATTGATTTATACCTCACCCTCTGCTGCAGGAGCTATCTAAGTTGTCGTGGATCAGCCTTGCTCCATAGTAGTGTATTATGTATCATCCCGAGCCCTCGATGATAATGACCAATAGGTATCATAATTAACGACCTTATCTTTGCTCTTTATTATTATGTGAACTTAGTTGGACCATAAGGTAATCGGTAGGTTGTATAGGCCCTTTCAGGTTCAACCGTGTAGGTGACCAGGTTTCATCCGCTCGCAGTTCAATTGGTAAAAGACATTGTGGAGTAGACTACTAGCGGAGTGAATGGCCATTAATTTTTCAATTAGCCAAATTTAAGCGTAAAGCCCGGGGTAAAAGTCTACATGAGGTTAGGTGTTTTTAAACAAAGAGATGACACCATTAATTGGTAAAGACTTGGTTAGTAGACTACTAGTGTATGAATTGCCATTAAGCAGTAAGTGGGTAAAGTCTACATGAGCTAGGGTTTAACAAGATCACCATTGCTTTAATTCCTAAGATAGATTATAATCAGCAAATAAGGATGCTTTATGCAGATGCATTTAATTGTGACAGAATTCTACGTGTCTAGTTCTAAGGAAGAAGTAACGCCTAAGTCTTAAGAATGATATGCCGCTTCAAGATAAGTAATCATTGCACTAATAAACAAACCAACATTCTGATTGGATTAATAATGTTTAATACAGTTTTCTTATATTTGGCTAGACCGATATTTTATCTTCTGTTAATTTGTTTGCTTGTGTTTTGGTGTCTTAAATTGATTTTAGTCACCACCAAACCCGTGCTAGTCTCTTAGACTGAAAACCCCCTTATCTATTAGATTTAGGATTAACATAGGTTTAGCATAGGTTTAGCATAGATTAGACTAACTTAGATTAGAAAAACTAAAGTAATAATAAATTGAAAGTGTTCCTCGCTCTTAGTGATCGACACCCTACTTACCACGAAACTCCCACCGACCGGGTACACTACGCGTTAAAGTGTTGTTTTTGGTTAAGTCGGCAAAATATAAATTTAAAACTTGAATCATAATTTACATCCACCCAACGACACATCAAGTTTTATATATACTTTTAGATCTATTTGCTTAGTTTTAATTTAGCTTATTATTATATCATTAGTTTAAAATCAAAACCAAAAATCTTTGATAATCAAGCATCAAACAAGCAACATAAACATGAATCTCAAATTCAATTCTCGTCGTGGATACAACATTCGAAAGATTAATTATCACTTGTCCTCACGTGATTTTTACATCTAACGGGAAGTACTTTATTATTACTTCAACACGTTCTCACAAACGATATCAGAGAATCAGATAGTTTTGGAAAGCTGACAAGAGGACTTAAGACAACCAGTACCAAAGCCTCTCGTATTCTTTGGACCAAAAAGGAATCTAAATAAACCTTCAAGGTATTTTTACAACAAAGATTTATTCTTTCTAAAGAAGGGAAATACTGAGGAGAAGAAGTATATTTTTTTGCTCCATAAGATACACGCAGAACGATTTTCAGAAGCTGATCTGGAAGAAAAGATGAATCGTTGGGTTCATAAAGAATTCAAGAATGTACAAGCAAAACCAAAGAAAAGTCAGAGATAATCCAGAAGAATATTTCTGTAATCGCAGAATTATAGAAGTTGTCATAATTATTACTGATCAACAATATGGTTTAGACTACATGGAACAAATACTTGTAATGAGAGACAATGATAAGCCGGATAGTTTTTCTGAAGCTGACTTTAAGTATATGAACAAGAATGATATTGAAGATTTGTACTATGTTTACCAGAACAAGAAGGTCAACTATCATGAAACCAAGTTGATGAATTCATTAATAACGTTCATCAGAAGTAATGGGATATCGAAGAATTTATGATTTCCAGTTAGGAATAGAGAGTTATCAAATCAAGGTCAATCTAATCTCTCCAACATTAACATTTCTTGGTATTGAAGAATATGAACAGTACTCTATAGTCGACAAGCCAACTACGGATTTGATTTACTTAAATAGCAAAGATGAGAAACGGGTATGTACTTGGTAGATATTGTCAAGTTATATGATGCTACGCTGGAAAAGGTCTTGAAAGAAGTAAAGCTAAAGATCTTTCAATCTAAACCATGGAAGAAACCACCCCTGCTTGGTGAATTAGACCGTGACATAATAAGAGCATTTGAAAGAGAAATAACCAAGCGACTAAGACACCAAGAGCAGATGAGGAGATGGGAATCTTTTGTGAATGGAAGACCAATTCTACCAATGATGAAGCGTCTATAATAATCAACCCTAAGGGGGAGATTGTTAGGTTTAAGAAAGTGCTTATTATTAGATGAATTCTTCTTTGTATAGTTTTGTTTAGTTTATAGTTTTATTAGTAATTATAATGTAATAAAGTCTATCTTGTTCAAAGTTAAGTAAAGTTAACCAAGGTTTGACTAGAGTTAGGAAAATAGAATAAGAACAACAATAAGTATAAATACCCATCTAGGAGGGGTATTAATACAAGTCTTTACATATTGTAAACTTACTTCAACCTCCTATTTCTATTTTCCCTTTTTGAATGAAAATTTTAAAAATAATGAAAAATACTCTTTAGATCCTCTCTTCTATTCTAAAGCTTTCGTACGAGATCATATGCAAACATGACATATAACAATCACCATTGCCCATATCTAATTTTAAATCATCGTCGTTATATATCTTATAAGAAAATGAATCATTATCGTATATAATAGTGTAATTCTCATCACTATTCCAATTATCTAATTAAATTTATCGATATGTTGAGGACTTACAGTGGGTTCACATAAGAGCGCTAATTCAGATGTTAACGCATCATTATACATTATAGCTAGGAATTCCATTTCAACAGATCTTAGGTCGTGAACGTCTTCATCATACTTGATCTTACCATACGTAGTAGTTTCCCAGTTAAACACTTGACCACGCCTAAGAGATTTTTTAGTTTCAACCTAAATATACCCTTCCATAGTAATATTGGGGTCATCTATTTCCTGTAATAAATTTGCTATAAGAGAAAAAGGTCAGATATACTAATATGCCGTATTCAGTAGACTGAATACGCTGTATTGGTTTAGAAAAAATTTATGCGCCGTATTCAAAAAGATGAATACTCCGTATTGAGTTTTTAACTCAGAAAATTACAGTGGACTTTAATAATGCAGAAAAAACACACAAACACACAAATATGTAAAATACACAATGCAGAAAATCAAACATACAAAACAAACACATAAATATGCAAATTAATCTAAACTAAACTAAATCTAAACTCCCCTACAACGGCGCCAAAAGCTTGATATGTCGTTGTGCGTAGGTATTATTTATCATCAAGTTTTACATTTTTATTTTTCCGACATTACCTAAAAACAACACTAACGGGCAGTGTATTCGATCAGTTATAGCTTCGTTAGTAAGTAGGGTGTCGATCACTAAGAGCGAGAGCGTTAATTCCTAAGTCTATCAGTATTTTAGTTATCTATATTAGTTCTAATCTAAGTTAATTCTATGTTAACCCTATGCTAAACCTAATTCTAACATGAAAGGGGGTTTCAGTCTGAGAGACTAGTATGAGTTTTGGTGGTAATTTAAACTTACTTTAGACATGATAACACACGCAAGTAGGTAATCAGAAGATAGAAGAGCGGTCAAGCCAATTTTAAGGAAACTGTATTAACCATGATTAATCTAATTAAAACATAGGTTTGTTTATTATTGCAATGATTGACTTATCTCGAGGTGCATATCATTCCAAGATTTAGGCGGTTCTTCTTCCTAAAACCTAGACACGCTAATTCTGTCCTAATTAAACGCATACGTATAAAGCAAGCATTTGTTGATTATAATCTATCTTAAGTGATTAATAATGGTGATCTTATTAAACCTTAGCTCAATGAGACTTTACTAACTTATTGCTTAATGGCTCTTTGAATACTAGTAGTCCATTGTCTAAGTCCTTACTAAGGGAATCAGAACGTCATTTGTTGATCCCAGGTCACCTACTAGTCTAACTTGTTCACTAAACCAATGGCAAGAATAGGTCATTATTTGTGATCCTATGATTCTAGATATATAAATTGCGAATATAAAGAGCTATCCTAGCATCTAGAGTGCATAATATTTTGCATTCTTAGATCCAGTTGAATGATAGGTCGCATAATTAAGCACGTAAATGAGTATAAATTGATAAACATAATCAACAATCAACAATAAATTAAGCAATCGAGATAAACAAACCAAACATTTAAATCTTCATAAACATGGCTAATACCTAAAGATATTAGCCGATAACCATTGTAACGAATACAAGAATAATAATTGAATCAACCAAGGTAAACTAACCAAGTTAAACGAATGATACCAAAAATTGAACGATTATTAGAGTATAGATGATTACAAGGTGTTTCCTATGGAATTAAGCGTGTTGCTTGACCTTCTTTGCTCTTCTTGCCTTTTGAAAATTGACTTTTGTGATTAAGGTATCAAAAATATGTTCAAGCATACCCTAAACAAGTGTTTAGGGATTTTTATTTATAGTCTCTGAAATTTCGTCAATACGCTGTATTGGTTGAGGTCAATACGGCGTATTGAGGGTTTCTTATAGTAGGAACCACGTTTAATATCTTCCAGAATCTTCAAATAATCATCAATACGGCGTATAGAGTCTTTTGGATATGGCGTATTGCTCTTTAATTCTTTGTGGTTTCTTATGAAGTACAGGCATAGATACACTGTATCTTCCTTGATGGATATGGCGTATAGGTTGTCAGAATAATATCTTGAGATTTATTCGTTTTAGCTCCAAAATGCATGCCTTTTAGCATAACTTCACTAATTACTCTATAATTACTGCAAATAACAACTTTAAGCAATTAAGTACCAATTCATGCAATAATTTATACAAAATTCGTAAGAAACATAGGATAAATGATGCTATAAAAGTGACGTTATTTGATGTCATCAATGGTTAGTTTAAATTTTGGTTAGGGTCTGGCCAATTGAGTCAGGTGGTTCTTTTGTTTATGCCTACTATGTGTAATTGTGCCCTTTGTTGTTTTTCAAGTCAGAGTTTATGTAAAAACTTTGTTTGGTCCCTTAAAAGTTTGATGTTAATTATCGATTTGGTTCTTTAAACATTGTAAGGTTATTGATTATTGCTCATATACAACTTGGGAATTTATGAGTTAAGAACATGTTTGATACTTTATGTAATTTTGACCAGTCTTTGACCGATTTCCAATCCCATTGCACGTTAACGTCGTGACCATTTTAGTAAAACCACTTTCATTTCCAAACTACATATTGGTATAAGTTCATTTCCAATATGCAAATTGCAACACTAATTTAAAATGCTAGTTGTTACAAATTGATGACCAAATTACAACACTAATCTTTCAGCACCACAAAATTCATATTAATGACCTAAACATTATTATAACACCCCGTGTTTTAGGGTCATTTACGTCGTCAATAAATTCGCTATGTACTTTTAGTATTGTACGCGTTTGCTTTAAATCGTAAAGGTTAAGTTAAATCGCGTACGCTAAAAATTATCGTTCAAAGTAAACGGGCATCAAACAATTAAATGTTTACATCAAGCAAGTGTTAAGTAATTATTTTGATGATAATTATTAACTTTGTTCATTGTATTTTTATTGGTTGCGTAAATTAATTTCGTTTCGCGATCAAATACGTTTAGGCATACCCTGAACCGCCAAAACTTTTCTACGCTTCAACAAATACCCACTTTTATACCTAATACACAAAAATCACAAAAATATATCATATCTATCTCTATATAGCCGGATTTGTAACAATATATACAAGAAATATCACCAAAAAAGCATCAACTTGTAATTGTACAACACTACACCATTAAACCTAGCTTTTTCTTGTTTGTTTGACCAAATACCAAGACCAAAGACCCTTTAAGACCCTAAATATGTCTCCTTGACTAGTCCTACTTATACCTTACTTATACATTGCAAGAGATAACACATACATATCTATTTCCATAGTGTGAAAACTCTCCCTTTTTGCTCTTAATACCTCACGGCTCAAAACACCCTGTTTAAATAATCCATACAAATTTTTCTACAACATATACAAGTAATCACACATCATTCCTAAGATATCATAAGGTGTTTGCAAGCCTTGGTTAACCCTTTACAAGTGTTGAAGCAAAGAAAGGAAGATTAGGGTTTCTAGTTAGATTAGGGTTGTGAAAGCTTGTAATCTTGGGTTTAAAGTCTAAACAAGGGTTTAGCACATATTTCTCATCATCATACATCATCATTAAGGTTATATAAAACCCTTACCTTTTCATTTTCATGATTATATGTATATATGATGTTTACATAGCAAAATCACCATTTAGGACTATTAAACATGTAAAAAGAGTTCTTACTTGTAATCATGGATTTGTACACTTTTACATATGATATATTGTTGTTAATATCATGATAAAATGGACATAAAAGTGTTGTACCATGTTGGTTTAAGCATAAAAAGTGTGGATATAAATTAGGGTTTTAAAAATTTCTAAATAAGTTTCAAGTAAAAGTGTGGTAAATAACTTGTTAATCATGCTTCATGGACTTTTATTCATGTTATATGGATTCTAAAATGATAATATAATGGAATTATAAGTGATGTACACTCTTGGTTAAGTATAAAAAGGTTCAAGTATAAACTTGTAGTTAAAAGTATACTTAAGGAAAGTTTAGGTTTTCATGTAATATTAATGACTTGTTAATCTTGGACAATTGGACAAATGTTGGACTTATGGACTTTATTATATATATGACTTATGATATAAAGTGATGTGAAAGACTTGTGGTATTCGTGTATGATGACAGCCACTTTATGATTTAGAAAGATAGTACACTTTACGACTGTTGAGAATTATTGAAAATGACTAAGTGTCGTTTCTGCTGTTAGAGATATTCGTTTTTGCTGGAAGACTTAGAAGCCATTCCTGCTGATTATGTTCCTGCTGGTCATATTCTTATTTCTGCTGACAGATATAGAATCTGCTAATCTTAATTATAGACGTGATTA
>BQNB010104774.1:1827-23743 GCA_026074375.1 Tanacetum coccineum
TTCTTTGTAGATTATCAAGATACTTGTGTATAACACAAAAGTTTTGGTATCTTGACATTTTAGAATATATTAATCTTTTTGCTCCCCCTACACATGTGCATCGATATTCGAAAGTTGTTTTGCACATGCAAGGTTCAAGCTATCTCATATAAACAATCAAATCATTAGTTATCAGTATTTTAAGTCACATTTTTTCCCTCGATCAAAAGTATGAAACTTTTGTATGGTTTTGATCAACAATGGACTTAAAATAAATTTAAGCTCCCCCTTAATCAATGAGGATATAGATATACTACTTTAATGCACAGATATTCAATAAATATTGAAACAAAACCTGAAATATACGGAGACAAGAGTGATAAATCAATCTGTTTAAAGAAGCAGCATGTGGTTCGTTCCAATCGTTCAACAACATAATCAGCAACAGCTTTTCTCACATTCTAGATTAAATACTTCTCATGTAAGAAGAACGAATGAGTCCAAAAATCCTTTGTGAGCATTTCCTGCAAGACTGTTAGTAGCATTGATTCTCCCCCTCAAACATTGACACGTTTTCTATTTAAAGAGCTGTAGTCATTGTTTGAGCTGTAATAGCATTTTTTTTATCTTTTTGTATTTTTTTATACATATATATAAACTATACAAAACTGAGATACCCTTGTTACTCATTGGCGGACTCTTGTAGTTCCTTAAGAGTTTTTGGAGACAATTGTTTCATGCCAAGCAGTGGGAGTATCAATTCGAAGCGTTCTCTTGGTAATGCTTTGGTGAATATGTCTGCCAGTTGATATTTCGTTTCTACAACGTACACCTCTACAACTCTGTTTTCCACTTGCTCTTTGATGAAGTGATGTCGGATATCAATGTGCTTGGATCTGGAATGTTGCACATTGGTACAGCATAACGCGATAGCACTTTGGTTATCACAATACAGAGGAATCTTGTTAAATGTAAAGCTATAGTCAGAAAGCTGTGAACGCATCCAAAGGATTTAGGCATAACATCCAGACAAGGCTATATATTCTGCCTCTGTAGTTGAGATAGCCGTGCTCTTCTATTTCTTTGAAGACCAACTGACAAGCTTATCTCCAAGAAATTGAGCAGATCCTAATGTACTTCGTCTGGTGTCCTGACAACCTGCATAGTTTGCATCTGCAAATGCTCTTAGTGCAAAACCGGAGTCCTTTGGATACCATAGACCCATGTGAATGGTTCCTTTAAGGTATCTAAAGATCCATTTAATAGCATGTAAGTGTTTTTCAGTAGGCTTTGCCTTATACTGAGCACACATGCACACAGCAAAAACAATATCAGGTCTAGTAGCAGATAGATACATCAGGGAGCCGACCATTCCATGAAAACGTGTAGGATCAACTAATTTCCTTTGTCTATCTTCATCCATTTTCATTTTCTCCACCATGGGAGTTTCAACTGACAGTATTAACTTCCTCACCAGCAGTATTAACCTTACCAGCAGTATTGACCTGTTCAGCAACATCATCAACCTCTTCTGCCTCTGGTTTTGAGATAAACTTGTAGTCCTAAAAAGAAAGAAATTTGTCCACCAATTCATCGGACATCTTAAAAGTTGGAAATGTTTATTTAGCAAAAGTTTCACACGGACTTAGACTTAGTGGAGGCAAATAACATAATATCATCTACATAGATTTTAATAAGTAAGATGTGTTTGCCTGTTTTCCTTGTGAACGAGCGCTGGATCGACACTCATGTTGGAGAATCCGATAGACAGTAGGATACTGGGATAAATTGTCGTACCATGCATTGTGGAGCTGTTTCTAACCCTAACAGATCTTTCTTAAGTCATTTATACACATGAGTTGGTTGATCCGGATCTACAAATCTTTCAGGTTGACTGACATAGATAACTTCATTCAGCTCACCATTGAGAAAGGCTGTTTTCACATCCATCTGAAAAATCATCATATTTGCTAGCCTGGCATTAGCAATAAATAGTCTGGATAGCTTCACAGTCATAGCTCATACCGGTGTTAGGACTTCCTCATAATCAATTCCTGCCTCTCTGACCGTATATCTTGTGCCCATCTAAACCAAGCTTTGTTCTTCTCAAATCACCCTCTCCCATATTAATCTAGCTTGATCTTGTAGACCCAACTTGAGTCAATAGTGACTAATGAATGAGATGGCAGGGGCACTTGTTTCCCACATACTGCAAGGCGGTTCGAACTCATGAATTTCTTCTTGCATGGCATCAATCCAGTAAGGATACTGTACCGCTTCTTTGAAGTTCTTTGGTTCGACGTTCTCTAGAAACACATTGAAGAAACACCACATAGCATCAGTTTTGAGTTGGCGTCTTATGGATACCGACAATTTAGGATCTCCACTCCACATTACTTTACGGGATGTCCTTAGTCCACTTTTGATCATCGTACTATCGGTGGTTTGTTAGTGGTGAGTTTACATTGATAATGCCATGGGAAGATGTGTTCTTAATCAAATTCATTAGTGATAGGAATTTTCGAAATGATTCTACTAGCCAGATGTAGTAATGGTTACTTCTCAGTCCGTTCAACACACAGTGTCTGGAGGAGATGTTTGTGAAGGTGAAGTGATGGTAGTTGCTGCGGGAGCATCTTCTGTGACCGTTGTCGTAGAAGGTGAATCAGGTGCAATCTTGGGTGCACAAGGAGATTAACCAAATGTGGATAAACATCTGGTGGAAATTATTCATCTTCATCAAAAAAAGGTTGGAATAGTTCAGATAATTGTTTCTCTGTAGGAGGAACAATGGGTGTTGTTGGAGTAGTTACAAGTGCCTGAAATCATTTAGTCGCTGACTGTAAATTATTAATCTCGGGTCCTACAACCGGTAGCTGTCCAGGAGCCTTTGAGTTAGGTCTGAGTCCTGTACTGGGTTGTACAAAAGTAATGTCTTGTTCATCAGATCTCAAAATTCCTTTAAAGCACTGGTTTCTGAGGATATCAATAGATTTTTCAACAACCAAGTAAACGCGTATCGGACTAAAACAAATAGTGATCATTAACATAGTCGTATAATGACACGAAAATGAGAAATGTTACAGTTTGTTTGTATTCATATTGGTTAGTGATATCTTTATCTGAACCATTTATGGATTCACTGTCAACCTTGGTTGTGCTAGATGTGAATATCTTTCCAGTAGGAACCCACCTAAGATCAACTGTCTTGAAAAATTTACCCGTCGGTTTCCATCTAAGACAAGATCTAGGAGTTATTGTTTTCTCATGCACAATGGAAGTCTTTTTGATTGAAAACCTATGTCTTTTTGAGATCTGTCTTTCTGGTTTCTTTGCAACACTTATTTGCTCTATGGGTTTGCTTCTGTTCGTTGTCTTATTGGATGGAACCTTAGCACGTGAGTTGACTTCAATTAGGAATTTTGTTACACAATGATCATGATTTGCATTAAAGACACATTTCTGACATGCAGAGCAAACAAAATGTTTGGAGTCAGAAACTTTTCTAGAATTCCTAGAGTTACAAAACTATTCTTGGATACAGGCCAATTCCTAGATGTTTGAGTATTGCTCCTAGGTTTTGGTTTGCTACCATTAGTTGCGCTTTGTGATTTAGCAGAAGGCATCACACTAGGTCTTGAATTCCTACCGCTTTTTATGTCTTTTTCTTAGCTTTCTCTAAGTAGTGATTATAAACCATGTCATTTGAACTAAATCTTGGCATGTTCTTTGAACTATTCCTAGATTCGCTAGATGCAATCACGTGATGAGGTTTTACAACAGCATATTCTCTTTCCTTAGGCAAATAATGTGTAGTGACTGGTTTTGACAAATCGTTATTGACGTCAACTTGGGAGGCAAACCGTGGCTTTGAAATTCTAGGTCGTTCATACTTAAACGCAGTCGGTTGTCTAACAACTGATTGGTTTCTATGTGGTTGTAAAACCGGTTTCCCCAAGATTGATTGTTTTGCAAACTTAGTATTCACATTATATCCTTTTAATTTTCTTAACTCGTTTTTTAATGCTGCAATGGCAAACCCCTTTTTCTGAAGTTGAGCTTTGAATTCATCATTTTTAGCAATCAAAGAAGTTGTGTGTTCTATAGTCTTAGCTCTCGTTGTCTTGATAGAATCAGACAGTTCTTTGTAATGCCTTTTCAAAGTCTCATCTTCCTTAAGTAATTTAGTCACTTTATGTTCCAATTCAATGCTTATTGTTTCAATTACATATATGTCATGTTTAACCTTGGCTTCATTACTTTTTACTTTCGAAAATTAATCATGTTGCCCTTCTTTTAAAGCTTGATTTTGATATTTAAGTTCAAGATTAACACAATGTGCTTCCATTCTTAAAAAAACTTTTTGAAATTGGGCAACGGTCTTTTTGAGACAAATGTTTTCAGATTTGAGGGTTTGATTTGAGAGTTCAGTTGTCTGGTTATCAGTTAATTTAGTAGGCAAAGGACATGTGTCATGACATTGTTTAGCATTCTGGTCAACCTCTCCTTCATTGTTGAATTCAGGTTGCTCAGTATGCTGTTGTCCTATAGCAAAGACATTGATTTCAGCAGTCGTTTGTACCTCAGCCATTGGCTCTTCATCATATATTGGTCTAATATCTGCATTATCAGCATGTGCATCATATCCTGATCTGCTGCTTGTATCCTGCTCTTTTGATTCTATCCTAGTGCTTTCTGTGTTAACTAAACTAGCATCCAATGCTTTACACATATCAACCTTTCCCTCTGTTGTCTACATCTGTCTTTCATCTACCCTGCTGTCATACTCGTGTTTATGATGTGCTCTTTCATCAATTGACTTCATAACAGATTCCATGTGTTGGATAAGTATGTCATGAAATTCTAGAATCTCTAGTTGAGTGTATTATAGAAAGTAGTTGTGTGTCACTATAACATATTCATCATCCAGATAAGTCCGTAACTTGATGAACATCTAAAACTATGTCTCGAGTACTTTAAAAGCAGCTATGGATCCAATCTCTTGAAATTCTTCTTTGCCAAGTTGTTTTTCTAGTTGATCTACGTTCAGGTACATCGTGCCTGTGAAAGTCTCAACATCTTGACCAAAGAGTGTTGCAAATGCGCATTTGAATCCATACTCGGTTCGAGTTCCTTTTAACTCATTGTTTGAAAGAAGCTTGAGATGTGAATGAAGTTCTCAAAAAGATACCATGCAACTCTTTTTTGCTTTGTCTTGAATTTGTTGCATTTGTTGTTCTTCCGAATTAGAACACGAAGAAAAAGTATCTTTCGTTTCCATTTTACCAAAAATTGTGAAGTGAAAATGATTTGTAGGATCTTAAGCAGATGTGTTATGATTGAAGTTGTGGTAAAATGAATACAATTAACGTCCATGGGATATTACAAGTCTATGATTAAAACCGAGAAAAGAATTAAGTCTTTCGCGGGATTTTACAAAATCAATAGAAAACGGTGAATGTAAATTGATATGAGATTAATTTTGTTTGTGTCTGATTAGTTGGCATTTAAGACCTGAATGTTTATAGTGGTTCGAGTTTGCAAAGTCTGAAGTGGCAAACCTCTATGGAAATGGTCAAGTCTCTAGGGAATTATGGGATTAATTTCTTCAAAAAGACAATTAGTATATTCGATTTGAGATGAGACGAGAATGGATAGCGAAGATAATGAAATAGTAAGACATAGTTGAAAGTATCAACAAGTTGATTCCGATAGATGTAGATGATGGTTGACATGGATCCGAGACGATCGTCGAAGTTGAAAGGAGTTTGTTTCATCCATAGTGTGTCAATGATCTTCGCGCGACTAGTCCTAACCACTAACTTGCTCTTCTTCATCTACGTGAGTTTGCAACGTGGTCATAGAAGATTTCCATTTTGTATACGTATGACTATAATCTACACGAAAGAATAGTTCATAGTGAACTAATCTCTTCAAAGCTAGAGAACCAACAAATGGTATCTCTAGAGACTACAATATTTTCTAAGAACTAAGTATACTACAACATCATAGTAACACATAGACATTTACTTATCATTTATATTCTACGAAGATGAAAAGTGAGACGTACCTTAGTCTTTAGAATTATCTTCATCAATGTCTTCATAATGTAAATGATAAGGGTTCATGGGAACCTTATCATGAATTCCTTAATCCGGAGACAAAGAATGTTTATAGAGAACACACCACTTAAAAGTTGTTTTTTTTTTTTATGATGGCTTAGCCATTTGGTCTCCAACGTTTCATGTATCCGAAGTTATTGTTTCCGCATATGTTTTGCATTTGGTTTTGGCACATACATGGTGAACAACTTCCACATTAAGTGAAACTATGTGGATGTGAATGATTCCTTATTATGTGATTAGGATAGTTTTGTCTACCTTGGTCTCTCCTAAGTTGAGGTGTTCTAGACCAAGGACGAGGCCTATTAGTCTTTCTTGGAGGTAGAGTTTTAGACCTCATTTTGGGTTTAGTAAATCCGACTTCGGGTTTTAAGGAGGGTTTGTAAAAATGTTTTACCTCATCATCGCTTGCAATAGGAATTTTAGTATTGTTTATAAATATAAATTTTGGTTTTGAATTTGATTCTATCAAATTTTCTTTCGACTCGACTTCTTGGGCTTTTACAAACTTTACTTGTTTGGTTTCGCTAGGTGACCCTTTGGTAAAATTAAAACCTAACCCGGATTTATCTCCGGAATTTTTTTAAGAATTTATTATTTTCTTAAGTGAGTGACTACTATCGTTAAATTGATTTAGCCTATATATTTCTTTTCTAAGCTTCTCATTTTCAAGCTTAAGGTCTTGACATAATTTACATTTTTCAATTACTTCCTTACCTTTTTCTAACCTAGATAGTTTATCTTTTAATTCTAGTACTTCATTTTCATATTCTATTTTAGCTTGTTTTAGAGTTTTATTTTTAGCCATGACTTTTAGTCCTAATTTGCACAGTCTACTATATTCATTATCTAAGTCATTTTCGTCTAGTGATGATTGGTCATCACTAAAGTATTCGGTTTCGGAAAGTACCTCATTTGAAGCTTTAGCCATAAGACACTTTTCGTCATTTGTCTTCTCCTCTTCATCTTCATCTTCATCGCCATCACTCCAAGATCCTCCAACAAACGCTTTTTGATTTTGATATCTTGATAGTTTTAGACATTCTCCGACGAGATGATTTGGATCTCCGCACTTAAAGCATTTTTTATCGCCTTTGCTATTTTTGTCGTCTTTATTTCTTTGAAATGATTTTCTCTCTTCATGTGGTTGTCTTACGAATCGTCCTCGTCTTTTGAAGAATTTCTTGAAGTCTCTTAAGGCCATGGCATATTCTTCATCTTTACTATCGGAGGTTGAGCTATTATCATCACTAGAATCCTTTCTAGCTTTCAAGGCAATAGATCTACTTTGTTCTCTTTTGCTTTTGACGGTTTCAGAATCTTTCTTAATTACTTCTTCATAAACCTTCAAATTCCCAATGAGTTCGTCAAGTGATAGAGTTGTTAGATTATTTGATTCTTCAATCGCTAGAAAAACTTTCGCCAAGTGCTTTTAGACTAGTAATAATAGTGTTAAATTTAGCAAAGGCATTATTTATTGATTCCTCTTTCGGAATCATGAATTGTTCATATTGTTGAACAAGAAGATCTATTTTGTTAGCTTTGACTTGATTATTACCTTGATGAGTGATTAACAAAGTATCCCAAATTTCTTTTGCGGTTTGACACATAATTTTTTTTTCGTATTCTTTACGTGGCAAAGCATTATAAATTACCATTTTAGCTTCATTATTTTTTGCAAGTTTCTTTTTAAGATCATCGTTTTGTTTATGAAAAGGTACAATTTCATCCTTTTTAGTTTCGAGATTATTTTGAATAGGAGGAAAATCACCATCGGTAATAATATGCCAAAGATCTAGATCTTTTGACTTCACATAAGTTTCAAATCTATTTTTCCAATAAATAAAACCATCACTTTTAAATAGTGGTGTTCTTTGCATAGATTGCCCTTCTAAATATTTTTTGGATTCCATAGATCGATTCAAGTTTTAAAATACAATTTATTTTAAAAATCTTGTTTAACGTGGCTCTTGATACCAATTGTGGAAAACTAGAAGGGGGGTTGAATAGTTTACCGCTTTTTGATTTAAGGTTTATGTTTGTTTGTAAAATTTAGATTCGACTTTTTGTGAATTCAATGCTTGCACAATATGAACAATATAAGTATATGAAATGATAAAGTAAAACAAGAGATAAGAGTAAGAACAATCAAACCACAATGCGAGGATTTATAGTGGTTCGGTTATGAAGCACCTCTTCACCCTGCTCCACTCCCCGAGCACCTAACTCGAGAGTTTTCTTCACTATGTCAACAAACTCCCTTATGGCGGAGAAAACCGTACACAACGTTGCTTACACCGATTTACGACATAAAGCTAAATGTCGAGTTCTAATCTTAGCTAGAACCAATCTATCACAACACAACTTCACGACTTGTTCACGACTTCACAACTTCACGACTTCTTCACAACTTCAAGACTTCTTCACAACTTTGTGACTTCACTTCACCACACTACTTATATCACAACTATCTAACACTACTTGGTAAGATCACCACGATCTAACTATACTTACAAAGATCGCCAAAATCTAGCTACTACACACAAATATAAGATTTACAATTGATTTATAAATATGTGATATGGATGCAACAAGATTGAAATATACACTTGAGGTGTAATACTTCTTCACTTGATGATGAAAGTATTCTTCTCTTGCACTTGAGGAATTGAGCTTGGATCACTTGGAAACAAAGCTTTATGATTAAATGATCAAATGATTTTAGTGAAATGTGTGGGCCGTTTTGGAACAGAAAGAATGAGTGCAAAAGGTGAGAAAATAGTAGGGAAAATCCAGTATTTATAGGACAAACTAGAGGAGCGTCAGTCTATGGGCGGTCCCCTTAAAATTAAGGGGGGAACCCGTGTATTTAAGGGAGCCGCCCTAGACTAGGGCTCCCCAGTTTGTCTTTTGTGTAGGGGGAATTTTCTGGAACTTTTCTAGCCGTTTTATGTCCGAAAAATTGAATTTCAAAATGTTTATTTTGAATAAAACATTTCTTTTAATTGTAAAAAATGTTTTGTAATGTTTATAAAAATGTTTACAACATTTTATGAAAGTGTGAGGTTGAATAAAAATTTCATTTGATCATAAAATGCATTAAGCATTTACTTATTCATACCTTGAAGTGATATAAATTACGAAATGAAAATTTACTACTAATTACTTGTTTACGTCTAATTTTACATTGAACGTTTTTATATTTTGTGATTATCAAAACGTAAAGATGTGAAAAATATTAGTAATGTTTTTAGGTATTATATTTTATCAACAGTCCCTATGGGCTAGGGTATTAACAGGATCACCACTGCTTTAATTCCCTATGATAGATTATAATTAGACTATAGGATGCTTTATGCGGATGCGTTAATCGTGACATGATTGTTCATATCTAGGTCTTAGGAAGAAAAACCACCTAAGTCTTAAGAATGATAGGTTGCCTCGAAATAAGTATCCATTGCACTAAATAAATAAACCAACTTGTAATTGGATTTAACATGGTTAATACAATTTTCTATTATTTGGCTTGTACAGCTTCTTTATCTTGTGATTAATTGCTTTAGTTTGTATTGTGTTTTGAATTAATCTTTAACACCACCAAACCTGTGCTAGTCTCTCAGGCTGAAACCCCCCTCTCATTTACCACTAGTAAATATGTATAGCATAGGTTTAACAATTATAATAATCTAGACAGAACTAAAATACTGATAGAATATTAGGTTAACTCTCACTCTTAGTGTTCGACACCCTACTTACCGCGAAGCTACATCTTGACCGGGTACACTGCCCATTAAAGTGTTGTCTTTAGGCCTGTCGGCTAAATATAAATGTAAAACTTGATAATCACTAAATATACACCACACGACAACACATCACCTGCATAAACCTACAATTATATCATTACTCTCATACTATCTTTACTGTTTTCGTAGAGTGAAACCCTAAACTCATGTTGTATATATATCTATCCCGCCGATTTTATGCTTGGTGTAGTTTTCTTTGTCTATGATTACATGTTATATTTGACGAGAAGAAGCTTGGAAGTTCTTAGGAAGTTTTATTTGACGACTCTTGGAGGATGATTTAACCAGTTATCGCATGTTTCTTCTCCATTATTAAAGTGATGTTGATGAGGTTGGTGATTTGGGTATGTAGTCAATTGAGAGGAAGACGTATCTTTGGTTGATGGTGTTTTAAGAGGTGTATTAGGACCTAGTGATGAGAGTCAAAGTTTGGGTGATGGAGTTTTTGTGTCATCTTGGGTTAAATCCACAAACAATTGTTTTGGTGGTATGATGTTAATTTTTGGTCTCTTGGAGGCTTTGGAAATGGAAGCTCTAGTGGATGCCATGGATGTTGATAATGGTTAGTGTATGATTTGGTGGATGATGTGTTGGTGATGATCATTTAGAAGGGATTTATGGGAAGAAAATGGATTGAAAAAGGAATGAATTTGAACTAGTTTAGGTTGTTCCAAATTATGTTCGAGCATTCTGGGCAAAGATAGCTGAGACTAGGTAAAAGAGGGTCAAAAAGCAGGAAAAATACTATTTTACCAGTGATTTACTAGGGCGGTCCCCTTAATTAGGGGGCGGTCCCCTTAAAGATAAGGGGGCCGCCCGTTATGAATTAAGGGGGCCGCCCTCTGTTGGCTTCCATTTTTCATAGAAAAATGATTTTTCTTAGAATTTTTATAAGAGTATTTTTGTTTTGGTGGTTTATTTGTAGCAAGCCCTATTGAGTTGTATGAGCACATTTAACCATATAACATGTAATAAACATATCAAGTCATGAAACCAAAGTAGCATAAGTAGTTGATTAAATAAAACAACTAAAGGTTTAAACCATCATAGCAAACAAGTACCTAAAGATAACCAACACATAAGTCTTTTTGAATACATCGTATAATCACCACACAAGTTGTTAAGAACATACACATAATCAAGTTAAAAGTTGTCTTAAACTACATTTAGACATCTAGCTCACTTCACTCCCATGTCTTCACTTCTTCTTCTTGCTAAACACTCCTTTTAGTGCCTTTCCAAATGACTTGAACCCTCCGCGCATCTCCTTATGCATTTGTTGCGTTTGGTTGAGCAAGGTGGTTTGTCGTTCAAAGAGAGTTTCATCAGTTTGTTCGAAAGCGGAAGGCATATGGTAGTTTTAGTAGTTGAGTGGATTGAGGGAGTTAAGATAAGTGGTAGGAGATGGAGTACTTACTCGAGAAGTTTTGACATCATCATCATCATCATCTTGTTGATGAGATGACATGCCTTAATGATGAGAGGACGATGAGGAGACGGAATGACGCGCCTTGCCACGATCACTTCGAGGTCCTCGAGTTTGTTTTAGGACAATAGGACGCATGAATCTCTCAACAATGTTATAGATGCCATTATCAAGATGAGGATACATTTCCATGACGTGTCGATAAAGACGAGTAAGAAACATGCCATACGGAAGATTCGCGGTTAGAGTATCTCTAGCACATTGGATTCTTTTGACGAAGAAATAAGCAAGATTGTATTGTTCCTCGGCAACAACACAATACAACATGTGAGCAAGACAAGCGGGGAGACGGTCCCGATGTCCTCCTAGTCCGAACACATTTTCTCGAACGAGTTCTTCCTATTGCTTCATGTCGGGGCTCAATTCTTTGGTGAGAATTTGATTTGGATTAAGAGAGACCATTTGACTTTTGATGGTACGGTCTACCACGACACGTTCCAATTCAAGATGTCGCCAAATGTCGTCGGGAGTAGGAAGTTCGATGCAATATGGTCCCTCGGTTTCTTAAGAATACTCAAGGGATGCAAGGTCCCATTCGTTTGTAAAAACGGCTTGACCATTGTATGGAATTTTGAGGATTTGCTGAAATTGAGGCGAGTAAAGAGTTATGAATTCGTGTTGATGAATCATAAAAGGAGATAACAAGGATAGCCTTTTCATCGGGTTGATACTGTGACTTGACTATAGAATCTAGAATGAATCTTGGAACTATCGGTTTGTTGATTTGAAAGAGACAATTGAACAAATGTTAGTAAAAAGATGTCAATATGTATAGATTTGTAGTAGGCTTGATCAACAAACACACCTTTCTAATGTTTGCGGTTTTCCATTAGGTTGTAATTGGGCAATAGTAGGAGAGATGCCGGGAATTTTGGATACTTTTAGGATGTAGGATTTAGTGAGAGATATATCGGTGGTAGTAGCTTTCGGCATTTTTGTCACCTAAACAAGATATCAATAAAATAAAAATGTTACAAAAGAAAATAATAAAGAAAATAAAGTGAAGTTTTTGACAAATGTAGGACAGGGATTACTTCGACTCTAAAAGTAAAAACCTAAGAAGTGATCCATATGTTTCTTAATTTATTTTTGACTTAATCTAGGATGTCGAAGAATATATATTAGTTATATATTTCAACATCAAGACAATAACCCAAACACTCCCTTATCAATACAAAATTTGTGTAAGCTTGTCGAAAATTATGCGTTAAGTGTATATTTTGTTTGACAAGTATTAGTTTATTATTTTTGACTGGACAATAGTTAAATAGTGTTTGTTTTGACTCAATACTATGTTTTTGAAATGTCAAGCCAAACGTCCCTTTATTTTATACCTTTTATAAAATATATCAATTATATATCTTGATGACTTATACAAGTTTGTTAAGTGTTTATACAAGTGACAAAACTATAGTGATGGTTATTTTGACTATAAAAATTGATCCTAAGAAACGAACCAAACACCCCTTTATTTTTATAACACATTATTCGAAAAGTATACATTTAGGAATGTATGTTTCGATGGGCAATGTATTGTTGTTTTAACATGTTTTTGGCATGAATCAATAGTGTATAACCTTTGTTTCAAAAAATGAAAAATATGTATATATATTTATAAAATTTTTGAGCAAAAAAAGATTTTGTGATTCAATTCTAATGAATGTCTTGAATTCTTATGACTACGAGAATCATCGTAGTTATGGATTTCCTAGTTCTAATATAAAAATCAAAAGACAAAAAATATAATTATACCCAATTTTTATTAAGAACAAAATTAGATGAATTTGAAAAAGATAAGTATAGGAAATCTTACAATAGGTGTTGTTAATCGAGTTGTAGGTGATTTCCCTTTGCAAAATTGGATGAATTTTAAGTTTGGGAAATGGATTTTATGGTTTTTGAGTGTATGTGTTCGTCACACAGTAGCAGGGAGAAGAGGGAGAGGATAAATGAGTGTTTAGTAATTGGTTTTGTAGAGAAAAGGGCCTGTTTGGCTTTTCAGATGGGCGATCCCCTTAATTAATTAAGGGGGCCACCCATTTTACACGGCCGGTCCCCTTAATTTTAAGGGGGCCGCCATCTAATTTTTTTTTTGTTTGACAAGTTTTGTGAGAATGAATATTGACAATTTTTAATTAACTCATTGTTTAATTAAAAAGTTTCTTTGACTATTTCGGACGAGATAATCAAGATGTCATTACATGATGTGATTTGGTGACTATACTCCTTGCGAATATGATGAATTAATTTCTTCGAGCAAAAAAATTAATTGATATGTTTTGAAACGGGAACGTGTAGATATTGTGGTAGATGAGAGATCGGAATAGAGTTGATTCTTCAACAAGGTGATTTTGATAGACGTAGTTGAGGGAGCGTCGACGGTGGAAGGGATTTTGTTTACTCCATAGAATGGTTTAAGATTTTTTCCGATGTAAAATACTATCCTACTTCTATGTTAATTATTATCCACTAACTTATTTTTCTTCGTCTACGTAAGTTCGTGGCCATAGAAGATTTCTATTTCATAGTGGTTCATGGTAATCCATGTGAAAGGATTGTTCTAATGAACAATTTCTTTTAAAAACTAGAAAGCCAACATGGCATTTTAGTGACTACCATATTTCTAATTATCATTAATAAAGTATATCATATGTCAATCTATAATTTACGTAATTAGAGAGTGAGACGTATTTAGCTTCATTTTATCTTTTATTTTCTTAATTTTTTTTGTTCTTGTGTAAAGACGAGACACCGTTCGACACAGCTCCCTACTTCCTGTCCTCACCTCGGTCGCCAGCCTTCGTCGTTCGGCATGAAGGCGCAGATCTGGATTTTTTACCCAATATCACTGAGCCTTGCTCTAGAGTTTCAGCTAATTTGTAGACCAGCCTCCCCCGCAGCCAAGACTGCTAAGACCGCCAGCACTATGACGTTAGCAATGACCAGAATGATCAATTCCGCCCCCAAAGACCATTAGACGGTACCGCACATCATTTTTTACATACAGGCAAACGCTCCCCCCACTCCGCTAGCTCCCATCATTGTATTCCCCCACCCCCCCACCACCACGTTACAAGACTCGTTTTGGAATTTGCTGCCCTCCTACCCCCGCTACACAAATGCAATTGTGTTGAACATCTTCTCTCATTGAGTAAAGCTTGATTGGTGTGGATGATTCCACATTGTGTGATTAGTGTTAGAGTAATTGGTCTACCTTGGTCTCTCCTAGGTTGAGGTGTTTTGGAACGAGGATGAAAATTTTCTTTTCTTCTCGGAGGAGGTGTTTTAGACCTCATTGTGGGTTTAGTAAATCTGACTTCGGGTTTTAAGGAGGGTTTGTAAAAACGTTTTACCTCATCATTACTTGGAATAAGAATTTTAGTATTGTTTATAAGTATAAATTTTGGTTTTGATTTTGGGTTTGATTCTATTAATTTTACCTTCGACTCGACTTCTTGGGCTTTTACAAACTTTACTTGTTTGGTTTCGCTAGGTGACCCTTTGGTAAAATTAAAACCTAACCCGGATTTATCTCTGAAAGTTTTTTGAGAACTTATTATTTTCTTAAGTGAGTGACTACTATCATTAAATTGATTTGGCCTAGATATTTCTTTTCTAAGCTTCTCATTTTCAAGCTTAAGTGTTATGAATTATTGTAAACAGACTTAAGTCTGGTAGTTATAGAGTTAAGTCTGGTAGACATAGTTAAGTCTGCCAGTACTAAGTTAAGTCTGGCAGTACTATAGTTAGTACTGGCCTTGTCTAGTTAAGTCTGTTTATGTAACAGAATAGTTATAATAGTTATCTTAGAGATATCTTAGGAAAGGATATGCATTATCCTTTCACACGTTTGTAAAGCCCATTAGGGTTTCCTTGGTGTATAAAAGGAACCCTACGGCACAATGTTTAGTATGAGATTGGAATAGAATTCTAATAGAAATTAATAGCAAATAGCAAAGTTTTACATTGTGTTTTTCTTAGTACTTGTGTTAAGATTCCGCATTAGCACATAGTATTCATAGTCATTGTCTCTCATATAGTTGATTTGGATTTATTCAAGTTAGCTATTGTCTTACAAAAGGCTAAAAAGATCCAAGACTTTGGACCTACATTAAGGTCTTGACATAATTTACATTCTTTAATTACTTCCTTACCTTTTTCTAACCTAGATAATTTATCTTTTAATTCAAGTGCTTCATTCTCTAATTCTATTTTAGCTTGTTTTAGAGTTTTATTTTTAGCTATGACTTTTAGTCCTAATTTACATAGTCTACTATATTCACTATCTAAGTCATTTTTGTCTAGTGATGATAGGTCATCACTAAAGTATTCGGTTTCGGAAAGTACCTCATTGGAAGCTTTAGCCATAAGACACTTTTCGTCATTTGTCTTTTCCTCTTCATCTTCGCGCTATCCACTCCAAGATCTCAACAAACGCTTTTGATTTTTGATATCTTGATAGTTTAGACATTCTCCAACGAGATGATTGGTCTACACAACGGTAAGCTTTTCTTTCCGCCTTTGCATTTTTATCGTCTTTATTTCTTGGGAAAATGTTTATTCCTCTTAATCGTGGTTGTCTATACGATTCGTCCTGGTCTTTTGAAGAAGATTTCTTGAAGTCTCTTACGGCCTGGAGTATTCTTCATCTTCACTAGTAGTGAGGTTGAGCTATCATCATTCACTAGATTCCTTTCTAGCTTTCAAGGCAATAGATAGACTTTGTTCCCTTTTGCTTGACGGTTTTTAGAATCTTTCTTAAATTACTTCTTCCATAAAACCTTCAAATTTCAATGAGTTCTGTTCAAGTGATAGAGTTGTTTTGGATTCTTGATTTCTTTAATCGTCGTGACTTTTGCGCCGGCATTTAGGATGTATTGCCTAAGAAAGTTCCTTACATAATTCTTGCTAGAAAAACCTTCATTAAGTGCTTTTAGACTAGTAATGATAGTGTTAAATTTAGCAAAAGCAATATCTATTGATTCCTCTTCCGGAATCATGAATTGTTCATATTGTTGAACAAGAAGATCTATTTTATTTGATTTGACTTGATTATTACCTTGATGAGTGATTAACAAAGTATCCCAAATTTCTTTTGCGGTTTAACACATAAAATTCTATTCATATTCTTACCGTGTTAAAGCTTTATAAATAACCATTTTAGATCCATTATTTTTAGCAAGGTTCTTTTTAAGGATTCATCGTTTTGTTTATGAAAAGGTACAATTTCATCCTTTTTAGTTTCGGGATTATTATTGAAAGGAGGAAAACACCTTCGTTTATAATATGCCAAAGATCTAGATTCTTTTGACTTCACATAAGTTTCGGAATATATTTTTCCAATAAATTGATCCATCACTTTCCCAATTGTGGTGGTCCTTTGCGTTAGATTGCCCTTCTAAATATTTTTCCGATTCCATTAGATCGATTCAAGTTTTAAAATACAATTTATTTTAAAAATCTTGTTTGACGTGGCTCTTGATACCAATTGTGGAAAACTAGAAGGGGGGTTGAATAGTTTATCGCTTTTTAATTTAAGGTTTTAAAGTGTTTGTAAAAATTATAGATTCGACTTTATGTGAATTAATTACGTGCCACAATATTATACGATATGTTATCTAAAACAATTGTAAAAGACAAATAATGTAAGACAAGAGATAAGAGTATGAAACAATTCAAACCATAACCTGAGGATTTTATAGGTGGTTCGGTAACCAAAGCACCTTTCGCTTACTCACTCCTCCAAGCACCAAACTCTGAGAGTTTTCTTCACTATGTCAACAACTTCTATATGGCGGAGGAAAACCGTAACAAACGTTGCTTACACCGATTTTACGCCACAATAGCTAATTGTCGAAGTTCTAATCTTAGATTGAACCAATCTATCACAACATAATTTCACGACTTGTTTACGACTTCACAATAACGCTTTGTAACTTCACGACTTCTTACAACTTCAAGACTCTTCAAACTTCACTTCACACACACTCTTATATCACACCTATTCTAAACAACTACTTGGTAAGATCACCACAAATCTAAACTATCTTAACAAAGTCACCAATGATCTAGATACTACAACACAAATACAAGATATTACAATTGAGTTACAAATATATACATGAATTTGCAACAAGGTTGCAATACATACTAAAGGTGTAATACTTCTTCACTTGATGATGTGAAAGTAATCTTGACTCTTGCTCTTAAGGAATTAAGCTTGGATCACTGGAAACAAAGCTTTATGATTAAATGATCAAAGGGATTATAGAGAGGATATGTGGTGTTTTGAGCGAACGAATGAGTGCAATAAGGTGAGAAAATAGTGGCTTGCCATGCACTTATTTTTAGTGCAGGATACCCCTAGTACAACCCTCCGAGCCTATCCTTTTTCACGGTTCTCGTAATTTTTTGGTTAAGTCAGACTATTACTGAAGAGCATTGTCACCTTTAAACCAATCGTTACACCCAAATCGCCTTAGCCTAACTTATATGTACTAACTTTCAGTACATTATTGTTTTAACCCAAGTTAATTATTAGAGTACATGGTTGCTAAGTCTTTATCCTTGTAAATACAATTTTGGGACGATTGGCATTCATGGTAGTATTTATTTCGCGGAAGAATTAGGAAGAAAAGTTAAATTAATACCCCCATATGTTTGTTAGATGATCTCCATGTTATTTTGATCCACCTCAAATCGGGTCATTAGTTAGATTGTAAATAATCAAGTATGTAAAAGGTCAAGTGAAAGGGTGTATCTAAAAACCCTCTCATGACGTATTATATGTTTAAGCAATGGTAGGGCAAAATTGTATGAAAAAAAATATTTATAAAAAAAGTAAAAAAGTGTACGGGCTGCTATTTGCTTATGTTTATATTAGAGTCAAGAAAAGAAAAAGAAAGAGATTGATGTAGAGTTTGTATATCTTCGTCCGAGTCTTGGCTTAGAAACCAAACCAGCGTGTATTCGTACAAATAATTAGCTAACCCTTCCACTCTAAATTCACCCAAAGCCGCCAAAATGTATCCCATCCGTTTTTGTTTCCATTATATGTTATCTTACAACTACACCCCATAACCCTTTAAAAGACCTCTTAGATAGTAATGAATAATGCTTGCGCCCAGCGGTGGAGGTTTGATACTTTACCAAGCCTATGGTAATTTATATGCTATGACACGTAATGAATGTTGATTTTCTGTTTTCCCATTATGTTATAATTTATTATACACCCGAGTGAAAGAGAGAATCTCAAACACTTATGTGGGGTGCTAGTGTATGCTTTTCGTGCTTTTAATTACGAGGTCTAGAAGGTTGTGTTGTAAAATACTTTTAAAGAGTAAGTTAAATGACCTTCATATTATTATTGTCTAGGTAGAAAAGCCTATTTGCTTGAGGACAAGCAAATCCTGAGTGTAGGGGTATTTGAAGAGGTGTCATTTTATACACTGTTTCGGGGTCATTTAACCCCCTAAATTGTAGATCCCAGACTTAATAGATCTTTCTAGCCTGTTAAGGGTGGTAGCCAATCTAGATACATCCAAACTAATTACAAGAGAAACAATGACTATGAACAATATAAGCTATGCAAAAACTAACTTATATTGCTAAGAAGAACAATGAATAAAATAGAACTTTGATTACTATTAATAAGCTAGGTTACAGATTAATAACTATTAATATTTGTGAAACTTGTGTATGAAACTTATATATCTAACTAGTGTCGTAGGGTTCCTTTTATACGCCAAGAAAAACCCTAATGGGCTTACAAAACGTGTGAAGAGATAATGCATATATATTCCTATAATAACTCATGCATATCTCCTAACAGTACTAACTATTATATGCTAGCAGTACTAACTTACTACTAACAACACTAACTATACTGGCAGTACTAACAATGTACTGGCAGTACTAACTATTTATAACTAACAATACTAACTACTTAGTCTATTTTCTTGAATCTTTAGCATTCTTCACCAGCAGCACTAAGTAGAACTGGCAGTAGTAACTTGTATAAGTAGCAGCACTAAGTTGTAAAAACTTCTGAAACCCAACAATCCTCCCCTAAACATGATGTTCATTTGTTAACCTTCATGTTTCTTCAGTTTAAGCTTCTTGAACACTAGGAGGATGTATCCAAACACACTGCTACTCTTTAATATGCTTTTTGATGAATTTGAACTCTTTTGTTACTTTGTAAATTTGAAATTCTTTAGCTTCTAGTCTTTGGCACTATCACAGCATCTCAGCAACTCAGCAACACAGCTACACCAACTAAGTTGGCTTTGTAGTTTTTGGCAAACTACCAGCCATTAACGGATTTGATATTTCTTTACCAGTAGCCGTTTGCTCTGGAATAGCCAATGCTTTATTATAATAACATGGTGCATTGATAACCATATAGTTTTGAGTAAAATATCAACTATCAATGGATTTGAGATGTCTTTACCAAGAGCCGTTTGCTTTGGACTAGCTAACTCTTTACTGTGAAGCATGGCGAGTTGATTACCATATAGTTTTTGGCAAACTATCAGCCATTAACGAATTTGAAATGTCTTTACCAGAAGCCGTTTGCTCTGGACTAGCCAGTTCTTGATGTCTGTTAGACATGGTGAACTGATGACCATTTGTTGTGTGGTTATAAAACTAACACTTAAAGATCCTTCTTACTCCCATCATGGCTTCCAGATTCATCAATTTGCTTTTGAATGAATCTAAGTAAATCAAAAATAGCTTCACTTTTAGATTCAGCTATCAATCTCAAAGCTAACATCCTCTCAAGAGTTTCCTTTGTAAGTGGATACCTTCTTTCTGCTAGCATGTAAAACTCAGTTCCATCTTCCAGCACCAAGATATGAACTTCACAGTTATCATAGAAATTCCAACTCTTATGAATCCATTCCTTTTGGTTCTTCCAAAGATCATCTTCTGCATTTGCCTCAAACATAGTCCTTCAACTACCCCAAAGAATTAGATCAATTCCTTCTGGAGTTGATGTTTCAAATCTCTTTATCATTAGACTATGTAACTTAATGAAGTCCAATCTATCAAACCTTAAAACCATTTCAGTGAAAGTCTTGATATATCTTGAACTTCCATCAGCTCTAAAAACTCTATAATAGTCATGAGGTTTTCCATATCTATCAGTATGATAAAATTTAGACTCCTAGTCAACAATTGGATTCCTCTTGTCTAGAACTTCATAATCAATTTCTCCTTCTTCATCAGGAACTATCATCAGAAAAGCTTTTAGTTGCTCTTCCTCTTCAAGATCAGAGTCTGTCTTTTGCCTTTTAGACTTCTTTGTAGCTTTCATCTTAAGTCTTTTGCCTGGCCTTTTTCTGGTACTCTCTGTATTTCCTTCTTGCTTGACTTCAACTTTAGTACTATCAGGTTCTTCAAGAACCTCCTCCTCATCTACACTAGTTGCTTTCTTATTCATCTTCTCAATCATTCTTTCATCCTTCTCAGACCTAATAGGCACAAAGTCTGCAGCTCTTTCTTGTTTCTTGATGTATAGGGCCTGAATCTCTTCAAGAGTCTTTTTGTTCAGCTGAGCATATTTATATCTACCTGTATGTTTAAGGTAGGTCATCATTAGGCTTCTCAGTTGAGTTCTTGTTGTAGGTTTGTTCCTGATAGCTGCTGATCTCTCTGCTGCAAGCTGTTTCTTCCTATTTTCAAAATATTCAGCTAACAACCTTGATCTTTCTTCGACTGTTTACATCTCTCTTTCTTCCATTTGTAGTCTAGCAGCTAACTCTTCACTAGCATCCATCTTGGCTTGAACTTCATCATACAAATTTGCAATGTAGTCTACAGATGCTTGTTCTTGTCTCTATCTTTCCTCCTTTTCCCTTTCCAATTATGCTAGTTCCTCTTCATATGCTAGTCTTGCTACTTCAGCATCTTTAGCAATCTGAGCAGCATCTAAATCACTTCTCTTAACTTTCTTTACTGGTGATTCTTTCAAAACCCCTTTACCTTTGTCTTTAGGGTCTATTGATAGAAGTGGCTTTAATGTTAAGATAGATCTTTTAGGCCTATCAGATTCTTTAACTTCTTTAATAGCCACTCCTTTCAGCTTTGTCTTGTCACTCAGCATTACCAGAGCATCAGCAAGAAAGATATCTTCATCTTCAAACACACTTGTTGTAGTTGGAGGAGTCATTGGAGTAGCAGTACTAACTTTTGGTACAACAGTACTAACTCCTGTATTACCAGCAGCACTAACTGGTTCTTCATTGCTTCCTCCTTTTTCTAAGACTTTTGTATCATGTGTCACATTTAACTCCTCAGTCTCTTTACTTAGCCTCCCCTCATTCATTGGTTCCTCTGTGTCCATATAGTCCATACCATGATCAACATCAAGATCATCAAATGTACTGTCATTCAAAGTTGGTCCAGGTTTGGCATTTTTCCTCCCCTGTTTGGATACAGACTCCTAGATAACCTAGACACACTCCTTAACCATGCCCTATGGTGTGAGATTACTGGGTGACTCTTCTTTTTCAGCTTCTTGA